>JAADWX010000034.1:0-68524 GCA_023336405.1 Globisporangium echinulatum | reverse complement strand
GTCTGTCATGGTGTGGGGCGCCTTTTCGTCGTCGGGCAAGACCGAGCTCAAGTTCATCAGTGGTGGGCAAGACGCGCAGCAGTACACAGAGACTCTGGGCAGTCATCTTCTCCCCTTCCTGCGCGAACGTCATCCAGAAGGGCACGTGTTTCAACACGACAACGCGCCAAGCCACCGCGCTCCCTTCACTCAAGCCTGGCTCAGCACCAACAGCGTGACCACCATAAGCTGGCCAGCGATGTCTCCGGATCTCAATCCGATCGAGCATCTCTGGGGAATCCTTACGAGATCGGTGCACGCTCACGGGCGCCAGTACTCATCGCAAGAATCTTTCAGGACAGCGATTTCGAAGGCATGGCGCGAGTTGGATCCCTCCATCCTCGATAACTTGTTGAACTCGATGCCGAAGCGGTGCAAGTCGATCCTCGAGCGCAAGGGATCGTTTATTACGTCTTCTTAGCTCCGGAGTAGCACATCTGTGGGTGTGTTACCAATCTGACCGCAAACTCTCGATATGACTCAAATAGTGAAAAATTCGTTTTTTGACCTTTCGTTGCCGGTACTGCGAATTTCGGTGATCGGATTGTATCACCGCAATAGTCGCAGAACGCTCTATCGTTTTTGATATGATTTTAGCTTCTACGAGCAAAATTGACGGTACAGCCGACAAAACAGTTTTTCCAAGACTTTTGTCGCGCACTTTATTTTAGACTGTCTCAATGAAAACTCATTTTGTCGTATTCAAAACGTGCTCAAATGAAGCCAAAACGATTGCGGATCGAACGCACCAAAATTCGATCGATTCCGCCAAGTAGTTTTTGCTCTGTGCAAGGTAACACGTTTGAGAGGGTGACATAAATCGTGAACATAAAATTTGGTGCTGAGCAATGAGGGATGAGGGATCACACGGGATTCCGCTCGATTCGGTTGGGAACACACCGCTCGCAATGGAGACTGTTGTCGGCGTCCTTGCTGGCAGCAGCAGCTCAAGCAGCAGCTCGAACCAAACGAGCAAGGAGCGCAAGCGGCAGCACCGCTGGGAGCAAAAGAACCGATGGATGGCCCACTATGAGCTCAAGTACGGCGTCGCGCCGACCGAATTCGTGCTCGCTGGCAGCAACAACGGCGGCAGTGCTGTCGCGAGTGCCACGGCAGCGACGACGCCAGTCGCAGCCGAAGCGCTGCTGATCGACGGCATCCCAGTCGTGCTCAAGGCCAAGTGCCGCTTCTGCGAGTGCTTTGGCCGCGAGACTGTCGTCGCAGATACAAACGCAGATGCTGCTGCTGCTGCTAGTGGTAGTAATGGCGGCGCTGCTGTTGCTGCTGCTGACGCTACTGGATCTACAAGCAAGAGCCGCAGTAGCGCCGCCGAGGACAACTGCGAGCCGGACGACTTTGCTGCTGCCGTCGGCGCTACCAGCAGCAGCGAACTGATTGTCCATAACGACAGCGACGCGCCACGCGCGAGTAAGCGTCGCAAGAAGCGCCAGACACTCAAGGTCTTTGGCCCGAACTTCCGGACCGACAACCTCGAGTCGCACCTGTCGCGCGAGCACCCGACCAAGTGGCACGACTACGAGCGCCTGCGCGACAGCGACAAGACGAGCTTCTTCCCCGACGTCCCAGTGTTCAAAGAGTTTCTCGCTGCGGCGGCGGCGGCTGCTGCGGCTGTTGGTCATCACCATCAGCTACCACAACAGCAGATGACACCGGCGGAGCAGCAGCAGCACGTCGCAGCGCTCAGTGCGCAGCTCCAGCAGGCGCTCGCAGCCGATGCAGCAGTAGCAGCAGCGAGTGGTATCAGTGGTACCAATGGTACCAACAGTGCCGCAACTGGGTCGAACCTCTTCGGCTTCTCGCCCAGTGGCTTCCTCGGCAGCAGTAGCAGTACCAACAAGTTGCTCTCGTTCACGGACCGGCCGCCAAGTACCAGCAGCACTGGTACCACTAGCACTTTGAGTACCAAGTGCTTCGTGCCGCTGAGCGTCATGGACTTTGTCGACCAATTGCTCTCGAGCCGCGCACTCAGTACCAACACTACTGGTATCACTGGTACCAACGAGTCAGAGCAGCAGGAGACGTTGCCACCAAACTGGTGGCTCCAGTTCATCCGCACGGACGAAACGCTCGATGCAGCTGCGCTACCGGCGCCGATCGACCTCAAAAGCGTCGCAGTTGCTGGCAACGACACGGTTGCACTCGCAATTCGCAGCGAGCCGCTCGTTGCGTTTGTCGTCGACGCACTGCGCGCTGGGCTAACGCTCGACGCGACGCTCGCAATGGTCCACGCCGCCGAGCGCTGGATGCTCGAGCCGATGACCGGCTTTGGTATCGGTATCAGCATTGGTATCAGCGACGTTGTCTCGTGCGTTCGGAGTGTTGCAAGTGCCAACCTGTCGGCGGTGTCGATGCTCACGGCCTTTGCTTGGGGCTACGCGGTGGTTTTGCGCTTCGTGACGCGCCACTCGACTGGCTACGTCGACGTTCGCGTGCAACTCACAGTGCACAACGACGTGCACGATCTGCATGTCGTTGCGATCCCACTCGACGCGCATCGCCACTCGCCGGAAGCCGTTGCGGCTGCGGTCGTGCGTGCGCTCACGGCTGTCGACCCACGCGCGCTCGAGAAGCTCTTGGGCGTGACGATCGATGGTGATCCGTTTCACATGCGCAAGTACACGCACGTTGCGCAGCTCTTGCGGTTGGACGCTGCTGCTGCTACCGCGTCTGGTGCTGCGTTCTACGTGCTCTACAGTGGCGCGTACCACATCAGCATGGTTGTCGAAGAGTTCCTCGACGTCTGTCAAGACGAGTTTGCGATCGTCGCGACACTCACCGACCTCGAAGCGCTCGCTGGTGCCCACGCGAGTCTCATGGACGAACTCGGACCAGCACCGCAGCTGCGGATCCCTGATACCGCTGGTACCAGTAGTAGTCCTTCAGTACCGCTACTACAGCCGCACTGGGTGCACGTGCTGCACCTGTGCGAGTGGTTTGCCATGCAGCGCGAGGCGCTGACCAAGTGGTGCCACGACCACAACGAAAGCCATCGCGTCCCAAGTAACGTCGCGTGGGTCGTCGTGTTCCTCGTGCGCGACATCCTCAAAGACGTGTATGCGACGTTTACCAAGTGCGTCATGCACGCGCGGGCGTTTGCTGACGTCCAGCGCTACGTGCGCGAGCTCATTGTCCAGCTGCGACTCAAGTTCAAAATCAGTGGAAGTACAACTGGTACTACTATTGGTACCAATATTGATACTACTATTGGTATCAATATTGCTGGAACCGCCGGTAGTGATGGCACAACTGGTGTCGAGTCGGCAATTGGTCATGGCGACCAGAGCAGTCGCAGCGATGCTGGCGGTGGTAGCGACGCCAGTGCTGCTGCTACTGGCGGCGTCGTGCTCGACGAGTCGGCCGACGCACTGACTGCAGGTGGTACCAGTGGTACCAATGTGCTACCACCGCAATCGCCATTCCTCGACTTCAGCGAGTTTTCGTATCAGGACTTTGTGCTCGCGGTCGTGTCATTAGACCTGTTTATGTACGAAGCGTTCCAGCGCAAGGTCGTCGACGGCGTTGGCCCAAGCGAGCGCGAGCACGTCCACGCGCGGTTCAACGCGCTCCTGTTCCTGCTACTGAGCAAGTGCCAGGGCCTCGCAGCAGCGACTGCCGAGGCGTCGGCTGCGCCACCAACCGCTGGGCTCGATGTTACCACAGGCACGGACTTTCATCCGTACAGCGCCGACATCCCGCCGTCGACGCCGTACGAACTCGTGACGATGCCCAGCGTCGCGTTCATGGCGCTACTCAACAGCCAGCAGATCCGCCTTCGCGCCAAGTGGCCGTCCGGCAAAGTGCTCCCAATGATCACGGACGAGCGCAACCGCATGGTCGCCGAGTGTGCGCTCCGCGGCGCGTTCTACGACGCTGTGAGTCTTGTCGCCAAGCAGCAGCAGCACAGCACCGTGGAGTTGCGTGATGCGTGGCGCGCTGCGTCCGCGCAGTTTCCTGCGCTCAGTAGCTTTACCGTCGCATTTGGCTGTTTGCTTGCTGTACCGCGGCCGGACGGTGCGACGATGCCACCGCCATCGCTGCTGCTCTCGACGGTGCAGCTCGAGGCGCAACTCCACGCGCGGCAGTTTGACCGCCTCGCGTCGCTGCGCAAGCACTTTGACACGGTCGTGTGAGAGCGTGAGGGTCGTAGAGAGCGACTGGATGTGGTAGATGTGTGTTGATTGCCACGATAGAAACACGGTTGCGGAGCTTTGCTTGCCGTCGATGTAGACCGATATATTGATTGGGGATCAGCAGTCTATTGATATATATATATACCTTCCGAGAGCTTGAAGTATCGTGTAGAGAGCAGATTCTCTGCCCAAGTTTGCAAATCCGTCGATGTACAATCAATCCGAGCTACTCTTCTCACGATACAAGCATGCTCGTCTAGCAGGATGCATGTACTCGCAATGCAACAGTCAGAGGAGCAGCACAACAGTGATCGATGACGACTGGGACGTTTGTATTGTAACATGACTCAGTATACAATCCAACATTAGAAATTGTTACTACACATACTACTGTGAGTATCAGACATCTGCTAATCCCCGAAATTAATCCAATATGATATCGCAAGGTCACTGATGGCAAGCAATAAATACACAACGATTGAGCGTGGACTTGCGACGTCGTCATTGCTGACAGTACGAGCAGCATCTCAAACCACAACACAAACAAGGAGCGCAAGCGGTTGCACTGCTTGGAGCAACATAATCGATGAGTTGTCCGACATGACAGCGAAAAATAAAACTTAACTATTGAAAACTGTCGATCTGAGATAGATAAGATAGTTTATCTGAATGTAGATGCTCTCGACCGAATTCTATACCTTTGCGGGGGGGGTGATTCTCACCGTACGCTACATTCGAGCCTGTGCAACACTTCTTGTACCATATGTTGTTTTTCAGAGCCGTTTGTTTTGAGATTTTCAATTACATAAAGTCACTTTATAAATCGCTGTACCTTGTCTTTACATACAATACTACGACATCAGACTTAAAAATAACTAACAGCATACAGATTCATTAATGTGTGTTATCCACTTCACATTATTGATGAAATCTGCAATTGGCAAAATATTGATTTTTTATACACACACTGTTCTTGTGTGTTTGTAATTTTGTTAGCTTGTAGATCACTTTAAAATTAGCGAGTTTTAGAGGCTACAGAAAAACACTCTTGCTTTAACATCCCTATTATTATTATTGAATTTACTCACCGCTCTACTCTTAACGTTACACAAAGTGATAGGTATAAAACATGGGTACCATCAGTCGCAGCCTGTAAGATGATTTATACCAATACTTTGATGGTTACTGTTTTCTCTATCATTTAGCCTTTCCATCTGTAACATACATTATAATGGATAAACTAGTACTGTTCAATGACAATGGTACCATCGAACGGCAGGCGTGCTACAATACTTTGACAAAACTGCTGTGCACAACTGTGAGATGAATTTGTCCAGTAACATTGGTACCATCGAACAGCAGGTGTGCTCGGCCAGCAAATGCTAAGAGCCGTCAGATATAAGAGCGGTCTGATGTACGACTTTCTTAAGAATGCTGCATATGCTTTGCCAGACTGTCTTGTGGCTGGTCGCGTCGTACAGGTATATAAAGCCACTAATTGATTGCATTATAATTGAAATATATAATAATATTGGCTATCAATTGTGGTGGGCGTGTTTGTGTATGAACATGTTTAGCATTACTAACTTGTCCAACTTGAAGCATGGTTGGTCAGCAAATCTCAACATAGACGTAGATCATAAATGTAAAACAGAGAGAAGTTTTATCAACGCTCACGTAAGCACAGTCGCTGGATAAAATGCCTGCAGATGTACATATCCATACGTATCGTGCTCACGCACAATAACCATTCATCAGTTCTACATCTGCAAGCCGATGTATGCCAGCGTTTTGACATATCAAATGCATGTGCAAATGCACCACGAGCTCTTTGTGACGTTCCAATGGGATTAGACACACAACTGTGTGTGTTCTTGATACCTGTTATGACACGATTCATGACAAGAACGGGCGATATTTGTCTGAGGGGATATTGTATTGTCTAATGTATGATTTTGTACTGATCGAGAATGCTGTTTTTTCTGCACATTTATAGCAATCGATCGCTTCACTTCAAACGAAATGCATTTTATTCATATCCTTTGATTGAAATGGTACTTCGAGGGGGCGTGATAGTGGAGCCATCTTTGACGACCTTTGACGACAGAACAACGAAGGCATCGCACCAAATGCCGCAGCAGCAACAACAAGCACGGCGCGCACCGGCGGCTGCGTCTGCCAAAGACAACGATGACGAGCTCATGCGTCTCGAGAAAATCTCGTTCTCGGACGACGATGACGACGATACGTTCCAGTACGCAGCTGTAGACGATGCATCGCTTGGCGTAGACGACAGCGACGGCGAGGAAGAAGACTTTGAAGCCGTGCTGCGGAACCTGAATAAGTCTTCTGCTGCTGCTACTGTCAGTAGCAGTGTAGGTGCAGCTTCTAGTTACGGGTACGATCCGTACGCAGACGCGAAAGCGCCGTCCGAGCAGCTCGACTCGTCTGCCGCAACAACATCTGCATCGCACCCACGCGTGCACACACAGGTGCGGCCGTCGGTCGTCGACGACTTTATCCGCAACTTCCTCATCAAGGTCGGCATGACACGCACGCTCGACATGTTCAACCACGAGTGGTACGAGTTCCTCGCGAAAGGCAAACTCGCAGCCGACGACGTGAGCGTCGTGCCCGACATCTATCTGCGCAACGCAGCGCTCGACGACCAAGTCAAAGACCTGCGCAAGCAGCTCGATGAGACGCGTCGTGTGACCGAGACCGCGAAAGGCACGTGGGACAAGTTTCGCCAGCAGCGCGACGTTCATAAGATGCACCACCAGCGCGTGCTCCAAGAGAAAGAAGCGTTGACAAGCAAGATCCGGCGGCTCGAGAAGCACGTTGCGTCGTACGAGCCGCTGCTCCAGGAGCTCAAGACCAAGTACGAGAACTCGATGAAAGAGAAGATGCTCATGCGCCTCGAGCGCGATCGACAGGCTGCCAAAGCCGAAGCGCTCGAAGTGCAGCTCAAGGTAAGTAGTAGCGGTAGTGGAAGTATGGGACCTACTGGCGGTAGTAGCTTGAAGGCAAAGGACGCGAGCTCCAAGACGTCAACATCGTCCAAGAAGACCGCACCGCCGTCATCGTCAACATCGTCAACGTCCAAGAACCGCGACGGCGAGACGAAGATCCCAAGCCACGACGGCGCGAACCCGTTCGCTGACAAGCGCTTTGAGCCCGTGCACGTCGAGCGCATCGAGCTCGCCAAGACGTGCCAGGGCCACGGCAACTCGATCGCAGCCATTGCGTTCCACCCCAAGAATCCGATCGTCGCAACGGTCTCGGACGACGAGACGTGGAAGCTCTGGTCCGTTCCGACGTGCGAGCTCATCATGAGCGGCGAGGGCCACCGCAGTTGGCTCGCCGGCATTGCATTCCACCCGCGTGGATCGCACGTCGCAACATCGTCGGGCGACAACACGGTCAAGCTCTGGGACTTTGCGACTGCATCGTGTGCGCTTACGCTTGCCGACCATGCACACCCAGTGTGGGAGAGCGCGTTCCACTTTGACGGCGACTTCCTCGTGAGCGCGTCGATGGACCACACGTGCAAGCTCTGGGACCTTGCGACGGGCAAATGCCGCAAGACGTTCAGAGGGCACGTGGACTCGGTCAACGCTGTGTGCTTCCAGCCGTATACTGGTAACGTCTGTACGGGCTCGGGTGACAAGACGATCTCGCTCTGGGACATGCGCTCCGGCCTGTGTGTCCAGACGTTCTACGGCCACCAGAACGCGTGCAACAGCGTCGCGTTTGCGCTTGCAGGCGATGCGATTGCGTCCTGCGACGCCGACGGGTTTGTCAAGGTCTGGGACGTGCGCATGGTCGCGGAGCGCGCGACGCTCGATGGCGGCCAGCACCCGCTCAACAGCGTCGCGTTCGATCGCAGCGGCCACGTGCTTGCAAGTGCGAGTGACGACGGCACGGTCAAGCTCTTTAGCCTTAAGACCGACGTGCTCGTGTCGGAGCTCAAGGGCCACGACGGACCCGTGCAGGTGCGTTTGATTTGGTGCTTGTCTATACGAAGTACTTGTATGTTGTGTCTCACACCGGTGGACACTTGGATGTTACATGTCGCACAATCATCGATTGCGTGTGCGCAGTGCGTCAAGTTTGAGCCAAATGGCCGCTTCCTTGCGTCCTCGAGCTCCGACTGCACGTTCCGCCTCTGGTCGACAACGTAGTGCGAAGGAGCCAAAGGCGTCACGTGTTGCTGATTCATCCTCGCTATGCACGTTTCGACGATCTCTCTCTCTCTCCATGTCGCTCTACATCTCCAATCTTCTAACACTCGCGCTCCTGACTCCTCTCACGACTTGTCAGCGTCGTCCTGTCCAAAGTCCACCAGCACTCGAATACTGTACACTACAACCAGTAGCATCCCTCACGATCACCAGTAGAGTGTCTGTGATTGACGGACTCCTGTGCTGCAGACAGTGCGAGAAAGAAGGCAAAGGGTGGACACACCATCTATTACTTGCTTAGAGACTCCGGAGGCGCTCCTTCTTGCCGCCAAACTCGGCCTTGAGACAGAGTTTGATGAACTGGACTTGCCAGAGACCGCAGAGCAAGAGACCGGTGAGGATGCCCACGAGTCGCCACAGCACGTTTGGGAAGACCGACCACGTACTGAACCAGACGAGGAAGAGCTCGAGCCCAAGTGTCGCGCCAACATACGTCCAGAACCGCGGGACGTACAGTATTGGCGGCATGTTCACATGGTGTGCGACGCACCAAAAGTTCGAGACAACGCACGCCGTGTACAGCAGCAAAAACACGTTCATGAACACTGTGAGGAGGTAGCCGTAGTGCACTGGCGCGAGCGGATGGACACCGCGTGGTGCGAGTCGTGCAGCGAGTGCAACCAACACAACGCGAAGCCCTAGGAACGCCCGACGCGCGTGCTTGTTGTTGCGCATTGCGAGGTCCGCGCAGCGCTGCCGGAGCGTCACCATTGGCAGCGACAGCTTGAGCACGTACAACACGCCAGTCAACAGCGCAAGCCACGCAGTAAAGCGCACGAGCGTCTTCGCGGCTTCTTCACTGGCATAGTGCTCCTGGTCGCGCGGGAGCGTCGCACGAATGTCGTGCCAGATCGCGTGGAGGTCGAGGACGAACGCGGCCCACCAGTACCACGGCTTGAGCACGGGCGCCATTGGAAAGCCAACGGTCACAGCAGGAATGCCGCGCGCCGACTCGACGACGACTTTGACCGGACTGATCGGCGACGTCATTGACGCAAAGTGGCGGAGGTAGAACAGCTTCCAGTGGTACTGTTCGTAAAAGTACTTGTGGTTGATGTTGTACCCGACTGGGAGGCGCATGCCCGTCGGGAGCGCGTGCTGCATCTCCTGCGCACGGCTTGGCTTGAAGAGCTGTGCGCGTCGCAACTCATGGCTGTACATCGACGACAGAAAGCCCTGGTCCGCGCCGTCAAACGACTCGAGATGGCCAAGTGCATGTAGGAGGCGTTCGTACTCGGTTACGTTTGGGGTTACGACGAGTAACCCCGTATGGAAATGGCACGGGTTCATAAACACGGCGCAAAAGTGGCCACAGAGAAAGAGCTCGTCGGCGTTCCGGATCAGGACGTTGTCGGCGTCGAGGTACACGATGCGCTCGTACTCGAGCAAGTTCCAGACGTGGAGCTTGTTGAGCGTGTAGATAAAGTTCTTGTTCCGGAGCGTGCCGTTCAGGAACGGGTTCTCAATGTTCGCAACGTCGAGCACGCGGCAGCCAATCGACCGGAAGATGCGCTTCGAGTCGTCCGAGACCGAGTCGGACGCGAGCACGACGAGGTCGTACGGCGTGCCCGTGAGTTTGATCGATTGCATCAGCACTTGGATCCCAAGTACGTACTCGGCGTCGCGCGACGTGCCTTCGTAGTGCACGGTCACGTACGCAAAGCGGCTCGGCGCCGGTGTCGGGTCGGCTTTGACGTCGCGTAGCGGCACGACAGCTGCTGCCGCGACGCCCTGTGCTGCTTCGGCTGCCTGTACTGCTTCGACTGCAGCAGCTGCATGTTCCGTGTGTATGCCGAGCACGAGAGCGAGCACGAGTAGCAGCGCCAGTAGCAGGCGCTGCACAGATAGCCGCTGTGCGCGACTGCGGCTGAGCGACGGCGACGCTGCGTACATGGCGCAGATTGCGACGGCGACGACTGCAGGGCAAGCAGTGGTGTGGCAAGGACGCACTAGCGGAGCGGAACTGGCAGTGAACGGACGAGCTGGCGGTTGAACAGGCTGGACGAACACACACGCGCGAGCTGCTCGTTGTCACGATTTGATCGAGGGAGAACGTGCGACGACGACGCCAACAACAACGACAACAGCAGTCAGATGAGGGAGTATCTCGTACTTTACGAGAGCGTTTGGTTGTCGTACTTAGCTGCACGTTTTGGACAAGTGCAGTCCAATTGTAGGTCATGTTATCGATTTTCAATCAAACAAACACGCGCTCAGTCGGACGCGAGAGTATACTAGAAACAGGATAAATGCTGTACGTGATGTGGCCACATTTTGCACTATGTGGTCCACGCGAGCAGCAAAACCATTGCCGAGTTGCGAGCCAGACGCGCGGCTTTGCATGCCGCACAGAGGCGGAGCCAACCAATCCAGCCGCTCATGTCGTTTCGAAGCTAGTCAAAGCCACTCGCATTCTGCGCCATCCGCTTGCTGGCCCTTGCACCTCGCGTCGACTGCTGCTGCTGCTGCTGCTCGACTCTCGCGCTCTGACTCCGTGCGTACGCGTCGTCTCCGCATCTACGTACCTTGCTTCTCGTCTTCAGCTCGAACGCTCGCAATCGACACTCAGCCACATTCGCTCGCGTGCCCAGCCGTACAAACGCTACCTGCAGCCATGGACCCGTTCACAGAGCTGCGCAAGCACGCCGGTGGCAACCACCCGCAGAAAGCCAAGCTCAACATCGTGCTGAGTGCGATCACGGATGTGATCTACGAGCGCCGCGGCAACGACTCGAGCAAGCCGATCTCGAACGTCGAGTACTTTGCAGCGCTCATGACGGCGCTCGAGTCGGCGTCGGCGTCGCACCAGCAGGAGATCACGCAGCTGCTCGCGCTCGTGCTGCCAGTCGTACCCGAGGCCGTGCTGCGCGCCAAGTACAGTGCGATCTCCAAGTGCCTCGTACGCGTGCTGCAGGAAGCCGACGGTGAAGGCGCGTTGCTGCGCTCGGCGAGCGCGTGCCTTGGGCTCGTGCTGCTTGCACAGGAGCCGTCGCCAACAGTCTGGAGCCGCCCAGACGTGCTCAAAGCGTTCCAGCTGCTGCTTGCACTCGCAACCGACGCGCGTCCAAAGCTGCGCAAGGGTGGCCAGAAGTGGACGACCGACATCCTGACGCTCCACGCCGCGCACAACTGCGACGCGCTGTCGACGCACATTGCGAGCTTTGCCGAGAACGTGTTTGCCGCCTCGAGCTCGAAAGATGAAGCGCGCCTCGTGCAGCTCATTGGGTTCCTCAAGACCGCGCTGCCGCTGCTGCAGACCAAGGTCGTCGCGTCGCTCGTCGACGCGCTTGCAACGTACGTGAACTCGTCAGTCAAGAACCTGCGACTCGTGACGTACGAAGCGTTCGACGCACTCACGCGCGAGTCGTCGTCCAAGCTCTCACAGGACACGCTTGCAAAGCTGCTCACGACTGTCCTCGGCGCCGACGGCAGCACAGTGCACGACCACGACTTTGGCGCGTTGGCCGTGCGCATCGTCGAGACGTCGCTCGTGCGGCTCCACAAAATGAACGAGCCGATGGCGCGCGAGCGTTTGCCGCGCGTCGTGAGCCACGTCTGTGCGCACTTTGAGAGCGCAGCCGCCAAGACGCAGAAGCAGGCGTCGCGGTCACTCGTGTACATCCTCACGCGGTGCATCTCGCCAACGGTCTTGGAAGAAGAAGCGACGTTCACCGACATGGCGCGCATTTTGTCGTCGCTCCAGAGCCTCATGACGCTGCGGTTCCAAGGCGCGTGGAAGCACGTCTTTAGTCTACTCGCGAGCCTCTTCTCGTTCTACGGTGCTGCGAGCTCGCCAGCGCTCGACCCGATTCTCGTGACGTGCTGCGAGCTCCATGAAGCGGCCGAGAACCTGCCAGGTCGCAATGGAAGCAACAACAAGGACTTGACTGACCTGTTTGCCGACGTTGCTGGTGCAGCCGTGAGTGCGATCGGCCCGCGCGCGTTCCTTGCGATCGTCCCAATCGATGACGCAACTGACGTGATCCAATCGCAGCGCCTGTGGCTCTTGCCTGTGTTCAAAGACGCGCTGCGGACGTCGCAGTGCGAACTGTCGTTCTTTGCGTCGACGGTGTTGGCGTTTGCGCGCGACGCCGAAGTCAAGAGCCGCGACGCGAGCGCGACGCCGCTCGTGATCAAGAAGTACCAGATGCTCACGCTCCAGCTCTGGGACCTCTTCCCGAGCTTCTGCGCGCACGCAACGGACATTGACACGAGCTTCAAGAAGATTGCGAAGGTCCTTGCAAACGCCATGGCCGACCAGCGGTACCCCGAGTTGCGGCTGTCGGTGTGCCAAGGGCTCCAGGCGCTCGTCAAGACGACGCGCGCGCTCAAAGCAAACCGCGACAACTACGACGCCGACGATGAAGAGGACGAAGTTGAGGAGGACGAGGTGGACGAGAACGTCGATGAAGAGAAGCTCGCGCGTGACCGCGCAGCGCTCGGCAAGTACGCGAGCAAGTACTTGCCGCTGCTCATCAGCTTTGTCGAAGAACTCGACCCCGAGAAGGATGCCGAGAAGGCCCAGATGTACGTCTGTGTGTATGACTCTGTGATGACTCTGTATGACTCTGTGTGACTGACCGGATGTGGACGCCATGGTGCCCTCAGCCTCATGGACACGATCGAGGGTTTTGCGTCGCTCGCGGACGCGGCGTTCGTGACAACGACGTTCAAGAAGATCATGCAAAAGCTGCTCGAAGCCACAACGCAGGCGAAGCGCATGGAGGCGACGAGCAAAGACGCGAGTCGACCGGTCAACGCCAAGGCTTTGACGAAGCTCAAGCACACGGCGCACGTGCAGATGAGTCTTGCGATGACGCTCATTGCGCACATGGACATGGCAAACATCGACTTGCTCTACCGCGTCATCAAGCCGTACTTGCTCGACGACACGGACGGCGCGATGCAGAAGCGGTCGTACGCCGTGCTCGTGAGCATCTGCGACCACCACCCAACGTTCATGACGACTGAAGCGAACTTGAAAGACATGACCGAGTCGATCTGCGAGTCGCTCCTGACGTGCTCGATCCCAGCAAAGAAGATGCGCTTGCGGTGCCTCGTGCACTTGATCAATGCAATGGTTGACGCGCCGGATGTGCACGTCGACAACCTCATCCCGAGCCTCGTCGGCGAGATCATCTTGTGTACAAAGGAGGCGAACGGCAAAGCGCGCGAAGCCGCGTTCGAGCTCTTGGTGGCAATGGCGAACCTCATGCGCGCGAAGCACCCAGCGAACGGCCTCATGGAGTACCTCCAGATGGTCCTCGGCGGCCTCGCAGCCCGGACGCCACACATGCGTAGCGCATCGGTCGTGTGTCTGAGCCGCCTCGTCTTTGAGTTTGGCCGCACCGAGGCTGTGATCCAAGCTGCGATGCCCGAGCTGCTCAAGACCGTATTGATGCTCCTCCATGAGAAGGCGCGCGAAGTGATCAAGAGTGTCATTGGGTTCCTCAAGCTCGGCATTGCGATGCTTCCGAAAGACCAGCTCCGCGCGTTCGTGCCCGACATCACGAACGGTCTGCTCGTCTGGATCGGCGAGAGCAAGCACCGGTTCCGCGCCAAGACGCGCATCATCCTCATCAAGCTCTGCCGCAAGTACGGCTACGACGAAGTCGCAGCGCTCGTACCCGAAGAGGACCGCGCGCTCATCAAGCACATCAAGAAGACGAAAGAGCGCGAAGACAAGAAGAAAGCCGAGGGTGTCGGTGCGAAGAAGGGCGACGCGAAGAACACGTTTGAAGCGTTCATGGCCGACTCGGACGACGAAGGTGACGACAATGACGACGACGAAGCAGTTGGGAGTCAGGACGCTGCGGTCCGCGCTGCGCTCAAGCGCAAGAAGGACTTGCACAAGAAGAAGAAGGTCATTCGCGAAGACGCAGACGACATTGTCGACTTTCTCGACTCGAGCGCCGCGGTCAAGAACGTCTACGCGGCGCACGACGACGACGACGACGCGAGCGACGACGACGACTTTGCGTTCGCCAAGGACGGCCGGTGCGTCTGTGTTGTGTGTTGTGTCTCGGTTGCGTGGCGCATACGATGTGACTATGACGACTGACATTGATATACTTGCTGTATACCTCTCTACTTCTGCTGGACCTCTCTATTGCTGCTGAACGTGACCCCGTAGCATGATCATCCCGGACAAGGACGCCGACATGGACGGCGGCGACAGCGACGACGACGAGCTCATCAAGCTCGACGTTGCGTCGCAGCTCGAGAAGATGGGTCTCCACAGCGGCAACAAGCAACTGCCAAAGCGCAAGCGCGGCGACGACGACGCTGGCAAGGAGTACAGAGCGAAGAAGGCCGGCGGCGACATGAAGAAGCAGGGCAAGCTCGAGCCGTACGCGTACATCCCGCTCGACCCAAAGCTCATGGCGAAGCGCAACAAACGCAACGCCGTTGATCGTTACAGCAACAACGTTGGCAAGCGGCGAAACAGCCGCAAATAACGAGTGCGTGCTATTGCTAACGATGCAGACCAGACGTACTGAAGGCTGTAGGCCTTTGGCAACAGACAGAGGAGTGGCGCCACGGAGCACCATCCAGTCGATTTGTCATAAAGCGAACTGTGTATATCCACATCATCATCATTATGCACACACACACGTCACTGTCGGTCACGTCCGTATCAGCGCCTGCCACTCAGCGCACTCGGTCGTCCTGAAATGAGCAACCGCGACACTGTGAGCGACCTACTAACACTCGTAGATCTTGACGACAGTCGCGACGAGCGCGCGGCAGATCGGACAGCACGCGCGAGCGCCGCTCTGGCGCTTGATCGCCATGAGGCAGCTGTGGCAGCCGGCAATGTGGCCGCACGGCACGCAGATCGCGTCGCGCACTGCGTCCATGCAGATCACACAGTCTTGACCCGCGCTGCCGACCTTGCTGCTGCTGCTCTCACTGCCGCCTGCTGCTGCTGATGTCAGCGCAGTTGTCTGCTGTTGCGCAGCAGCTGCAGCATGGCCACCTGCTGCTGATGCTGTGTAATCGTAAGCGTTTGATGCTACGTGCTCATACGAACCAGCAGCCGTCGTCGTAGCGTCAAACAGCGACTCGGCCACGTGTGTCGTCACGTGCGAGCCCGGGCCGCGGTAGAAGCTGCCTTCATCGAATGACGACGACGACCGCGAGGCGTCAAACGACGGTGCCGATGCTGGCGGCGTACGCGTAATAACTGACGGTGTCACCAGCACCATGTCGGCAAACGCCGGTACGACCGTCGTTGGCGAGTCGAGGAACTGCTGCTGCGACGTAGGCGGTGATAACGTCCCAGTCGTCGCTGCATACGGCGCGGCGGCTGGCGGCCGCACGATCGGCGCAACAAAGAGATCAAAGTTCGAGTTGCGTCGTGTTGCTGTCGATTGTGACTGTTGCTGTTGATACTGCTGTGACTGCTGCTGCTGTGGTAGGGATCGCAATGGCGACAGTGGAGCGCCGCGGCTCGCACTCGTATCAACGAGCCCAACAAAGCTGCTTGCGCGCGGCGCAGACGCAAACACAGTCGGCGTCGGCAGGAGGTGCGCGCCGCTACCGAGCTGCGCCATCCACGCAAAGCAGCTCTGCTCGCTCTCGGCGGCAAACTGGACGTTCCGCACCGTTACTGCGCCATGGCCTTGTGTGAGGCCCGTGACCGGGTCGCGGCGAAAGCGCCGGCCCGACACGCCCTGGAGCACGAACGGCCGGTCGAGCGTGAACGTATGTGGCTTTGTGAGCCACATCGACGCGAGGCTCGATGAGCCAGTGTAGAGCTCGGCGCGCGACGCCGCGTCAATGTGCAGCACGTGCTCGGGCATCGCGTCGTCCGGTGCGTGGAACACGCAGAGCTCGAACCGCGTGCGCTCGACATTACAAGCGAGCACGACGCACCAGCGCCGCCGCCAGACCGGCAGCAGCGACGTGCCACTCACGTCGAGCCAGCCGCTCTTGATCGACAGGTGCTGCGTGAGCACAGCTGCCGATTGCTGGCGTCCACGCAATCGCGCAACGTCAAGCGGTGTGTGGCCTTTGTAGTTGAGCGCAAACGCGTCCGCACCAGCGTGCAGCAAGTACTCGGTCGCGATCGACGCGTTCGAATAGGCAGCGTAATGCAGTGCTGTGTTCTTGTGGCCCGTGCGGTCGACAACGTTCACGTCCGCGCCAAACTCAAGCAGGTACTGCACCGTCGCGCCGCTGCGGTCGCCAGCACGGCGACTCTTTTTGTTGCGGCACGCGGCCATCAGTGGCGTCGTGAGCTTTGTAGCGTGCAGCTGGTTGAGCTGCGGCGACGTCGGGTCGCGTACGAGCAAGTCGCGCAAGTGTTTGTCATCGAGCTTGCTAGCAGCGCGCCAGAGCGCGTCCTCGCGCGCGCCGAAGAGGTGGTGACGGCCCATGTGTGTTGAGCTGTCGAGGTAGTTTAGTGGCGATCAGACTGCGTGGCGGTTGAGTTTGACTGACAGTCGTAATGTTGTGGGTCTCCTTTTGTGCCAAGAGAATGCAAGTGCGTGTGTGCGACACATGGTGTACCCAATAGGAACATGAGTACTCGATCAAAGTATGTCGTGAAAATCCAGTAAAGCCTTATGGCTACGCTAGTGCGAAAAGCGAGGGCGAGTCACTGCAGGAAGGAAGCAAACAGCAATTCCGAGATTACCAAATAAATAAATCGATACAAGCAAGGTCTATTTTTAACCAACATTTACTGTTGTTTTTTATGAATGCATATTGTAACTTTCCGAGATCGCTTAAAACGTACATCAGATATAATTTTGAACAACACATCTCAATAACGCATACTGTATGTACAGACATCGAGGGTGCTGATGGAACAGGTGTTTTCAGCGCGGCTGGTGGAACGGTCGTCGGCTGATCGCGCTTTCATGGCAAATCAAACACGACTGAATCGCGATACAAAACAGCATAATCAGTCGTCTAACGAACATGCGGTGTTTTAGCTAGCGTGCGCATAATTGTTCGTCGTATCAAATGTCCAGTTTCGATCAACATTATATATTAATGTTAAACAACAAGCTACACCTGTACCTGATATATACATCGGTTAATAAAAGTTGAGAGACGAGTTGAGGTCGAGCTGCTATTATGATTACACTGATATAAATGCTAAATGAGAGCGCACCTATGCTGCATGTAGTCGATCGGATCGACGCAATTCATCTCGCGCAGTCACCCTCGTGCTCCCTTATTTTTTTGGTCTCAGACGCTGACTCCAGGAGAATGCAGCGGTGAGGGCGAATAAGAGTAAAGCGGCAAGGGGCGGGAAGAAAAATACACCTCAGACAGCTATTGATCGCAGTGGTCCGATTTTATGTTTCAGCACGAGGCCTGTCGCATGTCGCTGTCCAGATACCACTTAGAACCAGCTGTTGTGTTTTTGAAAATGTGGTAGCGTAGTCGCATTATTAAATGGCATGAGACGTGTGCTCACGCGTCACACACTTTTGTAACGCCCGTAATGTGCGTAGATTTGCTTGTCTGTATTGTTTTGCATAGAGCAGTTCAAATCTTTCGTTTCTCCTCCCTCTTCTCCAAGCATGTCGCTTTGTAAAGTGACAAAGCCAGCCGACTGATTTGTGTGTGTGGGTATTCCGTCCTACATAGCGTACTGGTGAGCAACCTGAAAGCGATTGAATAACTGTGGATATGTGAACGACCCCTTCTATCTAGTGTGTTTGGCGAGTCTTCTGACAAAATCGGGTGCCGTCCTCCATTTTGATATGTGTATGCGTCGAAAGGACCAGGACAATTCGAACAACATTTGAGTTACGATATGCATCTGAACTGTGTCGGACGCACCAAATATATACGCTGTTTGTGCCCTGGGCAAGAGAAAGATAACATTAAAGAAGATATGAAGTATTATAATGATGGGGTTTTAAATACCATACACAAGTTCGAACGTGTGCTACCAGCAATATTAATGACCTGCCACCCTTTACACTAAAAATGACGTCGTTCTCCTTAAATTGGCGTGCGGTGTTCTTTCTCAAAACTGGTCAAAGCTGGAGGCCGGTGAGGCGATGCAGCACCACATAGCAAAACGCTGGGCGTGCTGGTTTCTGCTGGAGCACGACATCGGGTGAATATGTACTCTTACACAAATTGTCACGCGCGCACTAAACATGCATGTGCTAGCATAATTTGAGCAATTGCGTCTCTGTCCGCCAGCCAAGTCGCTCTCGAAACGGTGTCGCTTGTATACCATTAAAAGAAGGGACGAATGCGAGTGGATCAATCGATCTGAAACGGTTCAGTAAATCTTCAGCAATGATGATGTGACATGTTGTGAAGACTCGCCTATTTTCGGTTTGCGTTTGTAGGTTTTGATGTGATTTCGTGGATAGAGCATTCGTTTGTAGCTGTCTTGATTATGGTATTCATGTATTTCATTGTACGAGTCGCATACATTATTCTGTATATCTTCGAGTTATCACCTATTGCGATGGAAAAACTAACGAAATAGTCAAACAGAGCGTTCATTTATCGCGAAATGCAAAAATCTCAAGCTTCGTCAAATTGATATTCTCATCTAAAAACCGACCTCTCAAATAACACTCTCTACAGTTATGCCACTCTCAACATATTACTGACTGCTTCAATACGAACGAAACGACGACGTGCGCATTCAGGGCTGTGTATGTGTATCTATGTCTACGTGCACATGTAGCTGCGAGAAGCGAAGATAGTGTGCTGATGAGAAGGACTCCAATGTGTAGAACCTATCAACCATTGATCGACGCTCAACGAACTGCTTGTGAGAGGCAGCCAGTCGTGGGGTGAAAGGACGAACAAATGATAAGCGAGTGAGTGCCATCTGCAGCAGAGTTCACTCACAACACCTAAATACCATCTATCATCATCAGTCATACGATGCCCCAATGCTCAATGTTCATTGCTCACTACCACGAACAAATGAGAATGCTGTTCGCAAGATTTGCAATTGCAAATGAAGAGGTGGGATTCTAAACAGCCGAAGCGATATACACTGCGACCAACTTGCTCGCACAATCGAATACGAACACTTGACTGCTGTCGTATCGAAAGTGTGATGATGGCTGAAAAAGACGCCAGGTATTGACCGAATGACAACGACGACGACGCACTGGCTCGTACGTCTACAGCGAGTGCTTGTCGTCCCAGAGCTCGTTCGGGTGGATCGTGAGGTCGACGGCTTCCGCCGTCTCGTACAGCGTCGAGTCGTCGCCTTCGTTCATGCCTTTGAACACGGTCTGGACAATGTGCGTGTGGCGCTGCATGAGCAGCTGGAGCTCGTGCGGCACGCTCGGGATCGACCGCTCGATCACGATTGCGAGCATGAGGCACACTTGGCACGACACGACAAACACAAACGCTTTTGTCCCCGGCGACATGCTCGAGTCCTCAAACAGCGGCGACGTCCAGAGAATCAGCGCGCAGTTCGTGCCGAGCGAGATGTACGACATGAACCGCAAGATGTAGAACCACGCGCCAATGCTCTTGGCCGGGTGTGGGAACGGTCGACGGTGCACGTAGCACAGCTAGTTGTGCGTCGTAGGTGCATAGCAATAACCCATACAAGTGTCGTTAGGTCTGATATACAACTACAATAGGGGTACTCAAACACTCGCATGTAGCACATGTAATTAGACAGTAGAGTCGTACCTTGACCGAGTCGACGTGGACTTCGGCAATGTTGTTCGCAAGCGCAAGAAGCGGCGTGAGCGGGAACGCGACGACAAAGAGCGTGATGAAGCCGTACTGGATGACCATCTCGTTGTAGTCCTCGAACGCTTCGTTGTGCTCGTACGGCATGAGCTTTGCTTGGTCCTCAATGTAGTTGTGGCTCGCTTTTGCATCGACCGATTTGCGCTCGCGATACAGCTGGTACCGGTACTTGAGGTACGGCACGACGACTTCGAGCGTATTGCCAACGATGATACGAATGAGAAACAGTACGAGGAGCTGCGACTGCAATTCGCCCATGCAGTCTTTGTCGAGACACTGGTCCTCGAGCGTCCGCTTGACGAACGCAATGTAAAAGAACGACGCAAACGAGTTGCAGAACTGGAACAGAAAGACTTTCAGGACCAAGTGGTTCTCGTACTCGCGGTCCGTCCGGTGGTTCTCGTAGTCGTTCAAGCGCTTCGCGACGCCGCGGTAGACAATGTTGAGGATCAAAATCTGGATTGCATTCAGGCCCGTGACCGCGAGCGTGAGCGAACTGCGATACTTGTCGCTCACTTTGTAGATCGGATCGATGCCGCGGTAGTCGCCGTCATTGATGATGTGCTTGAGCAAAAAGAGCCCAACGAGCGCAATGAGAACGATGCCGACCATCATGAGCACGACGACGAGCGAAATGACAAACGCGCGTCGGCGCTTCGCTTTGCTCTCGTACGTCATCTCTTCGGCGTCGGTCACGGGATTGTAGCTCGTCGTGCCGCGAAACTGCGCGCGGTACCGGAGCGTGCGGTGGAAGCCGTGGAGGCCCCACATCGCATTGAACAGCCCGTTCTTGCGCTTCCAGACCTCCGAAAAAACCGACGACCAGATCACGACAAACACCGCGAACGCAATGAGGATGTAGCCCTGATCTTCGCCGCGGTCAATGTCCTGAGTCTGGATCACGGCGAACGTGATGATGCCGGCGATCGACGGGAACACGAGCATCTTCGTGTAGAACCCGAGCCACGCAAAGTACAGCGCAATCTTCTCGCCAAAGTAGAACCGGATCTTGCTCAGCGGCTGGTTCAGCATGAGCCACCGCAGTGCCCACGTGCTCCGGAGTTCCGCCAGCGCGGCTTCGTCGTGGAGCGCAAACATATCGCCCGTGAGGTACTCGGCGACAACGAGCGCGTCCGTGTTGATGTGGCGCGTCACGATGCCAGATGCAAGCCGAATTCTGTCTTTCTGCGTGAACAGCGTCTCTTCGCGCGTGCCGCCCCACGCGATTGGGTACCGACGGTAGTACGGCTGGTACATCGCTTCGTGGCGGTAGTCGGCAAACGCCGAGAAGTACGTCATGGGGTCGTACGAGAGTCCGAGAAGCGCGCCCCAGAACCGCTCGGAGAGGCTGCCCTTGTACGATCGTGCGGCCTCATCAACTGGAAACTGGCCGTCGGCTTCCTCAGTATGGCCCCAGACCTTGAGTTTGTGGCGCAGCTTGGGGTGAAACGTGTCGCCGCGCGTCATGAGGAGCGGGTCCATCTCGGGAAACTCCGAGTCCTCGTGCGCCGAGCCGCGCGTGTGGCGCAAGTGCTCGATCGACGCGCGCCACGCGTCGTCACCAATCTCCTGCCGCACGATGTTGTTCTTGTCGGCGTGCGCCCACATGTCAAAGGGTTTGTTTGACACCTGGAGGCGGTAGTCGGTGCGATCGGCCTCAACGCGCAAGTCGTTGTCGTCGGCTTTGATCGTCATGAGGATCTAGTAGGTTCACATGGACATGTGCAAGCCGAAGGCGTCAGGTCGATACAATCACTCAGTCATATGCATACATACACGCATCCATAGACACGGACCTCATCGCCGTCGCAGCTCAGAAACATGCGTGTCGTGAGGCCGCATGCGAGCTGCACGCGACGCGCAATCGTCATCGCAACGAGCTCGCAAAACAACAGCTCAGTCGTCGGTGCGCGCGAGCCAATGAGCTTCTCGTACTCGGCTTCGAGGATACGCTCTTCAGCTTCAAGACGGCGCTGCTCAGTCGCTTCGCTGTGGTCATTCTCCTTGTCTTTTGGCATGAGGTCGTTCCCGAGGTCGTCGAGGAAGCACCGCCGCGTGCGCAGTACGCGCGCAAACGGGTCGATCGTGACTTTGTTGCGGCGCTTGCTGCGGTGCGCGTCTTTGCCTGTGAGCAGCGACACGAACGCGTCGATTGTAAATTTCTTGGGCTCCTTTGTCTCGCCGCCTTCGCGCCGCGGGAAGATCATGACGAGGTCGTGGTCGTACAGCGTCTTGTCGAGCGTCCCGGATGATGCATTGAGCGCAGCGGATTTCGAGCCTGGGAGCGTCGCCATGTGGTTGCTAAAGTCCATGCGGATCGCGTGCGACGGCGGCGACTGCATGTTCGTGTACGGCTCGTTCGAGTCCGAGCCTGCAGACGCTGCCATCGCTGCTGTTGTCGTCGTCGAGCGCGTTGCGCGAGCCAGAAGCGAATCGCAAATGGCAATGTTGTGGCAAGTCGGAGAGGCGGCGGTGTGAAGCAAAAAGGCGCGCAATGCAAAAAGCAAATGAAAAAGAGGCGTGGGTGGACTTGCGTCCTCACACATTCGAAAGTTTACACAGTATGCTCAAGTCAAACTATGGAATGCTATGTGGAGCTCGCTCTGAAAAAGCGAGACCTGACACGCGAAAGGCCACGCCCATCACTCTCATTTATTCGGCCTCGCTCGGCTCTCTTGAGTTGTTCACGCACCTCGATGTCCAATGCTACTCTTGTCCGATACGTATTGGACTGTTCTACTACGAGTTGCTGCTTCACACACATGTACGAACGACGTCCTGCTTCGTATGCACGCGTGTATGAGCCCTTCGCGTTCGCTACAAGTTCAACAGCACTTGGCGACAACGAGAAGGTCACTTGACGCAGCGCTCGAATCTGCGACCCTCTGCGACATTTGAGTTCCGCCACCATTGTCGTCCGCTTGTGCATGTGCGGGGCCATTGCCAGTGCAGTGAGGGTACAACAGCCAAGCCAAGAAAAGCGAGGCAATGGTGCTGCTGCTGCTGGTTGCAGTCGATGTGTTCGATGCTTTCGATGTGTAAAGCGTATCGACAGGATCGCTCAGCAGCTTGCAGCCGCATGTTTGGCACTCGAGCGAGCGCTTTGGCACTTGCAGGTCAGAGCAATTTGTACAACAGTCCTCGCTGCTCGTTCACAGGTGGAATCAGGACGTCGAGGCTGTTGATTTCGATGCGTTACAGCCAGGTCTCTCGCACTCGCTTGTGGGCGGAGGCAAGCGCTCCACTGCGTGCGAGTGAGTGTGCGAAAGCAATGGCCGCCGTTCGACCGCTCTCTGTGCTGTGTCGTGTGGTGGCGCAATTGCTTTGGACGATCGATCAAGTGCATGATCGCGCTCACTGCTGCAAGTGCACCTCGATATGTAATGCCTCGTTGCAACGTGGCGCGACAGCGCAAACTAGCGAGAGTGTGATCTGAGACGATGATGACGACGGCGAAGCGGCAACGTAGCGATCGACTGACTGGCTCGACATCGTCGCATTGCAATCCTCATAAGTTCCAGCAGTCGAGTCCGACTTTATTCGCAAGAATCACAACTCCAAGCGATTTCAATGTGTCTGTGTGGAAGCTGTATGTCCAGTGTGTGCAAGCGGTTCTACCATCGCAATTGCCAAGTCCTTCGTCCCGTCGTATACCTGGTACAGTATGTCTTGCTGGACACTCGTCAGGCAATCAGTCGTCTTGCTGCCCTCACGACTCGCTCACTGCACTACCACGCTGAACATCTGCGGCAAACTACCCAGCATCCTCGCCCCTGCTCTTGCTACTCGTGACTGTACTACACGTCTGTAGCTGGACGCCGACATTGTCGTTGTCGTTGTCCTTATCACTCGCTCGCTCGCGACTGTCGCTGTCGTTGTCCACTGCAACGTGCACGCCACTCGCTGCAAACGAGAAGCGCGGCATCGACTTGCGCGCACGGAGCGTAAGCTCAGGCGACGCAGTCGACGTCGCGAGGATCGACTCCTGAAGAGACCTCTCGCTGTCGCCGCCATCTTGTGCCGCGTCAAACGACAGCATCAAGTCAAATGCTGCAGGCGGCGGATCCAAGTCGCTACGAGCATCACCAGCCGTCAACGCAGTCGACGCGAGTCGGAGTTCGCTGGCAGTATCGCCGTCGACAGCCACGTCGTCCCAGTGCGTTGACTTGCGCGTAGTAGCAGCGTCATCGATGCTCTGGACATTGCTCTGCAGCGACACGTCGCTGGTGCGGCATCGACGTCGTCGCTTGCGACGCAGCACGCGGTACGTCCGGAACGCCGCTTGGATGCGCAGCGCTTGGCGGTGGCGATACACGTAGCCGCGCACGGCGAGCTCGTCGACTTTTTCTTGCACTGTCAGACTCTCGAGCGGCACGATGCGCTGCGTGAGCACGAGCAGCAAGTCCGTGAACCGCATCATCGACGCCGGGCACGCGAGGTCGGCACTGACGTCCGGGTCTGGGATCACGCGGAGCCGGAAGCTAAACTCGGCAATGCGCGCCTCAATGTCGTGAAACGTCTCGCGCCGACGATGGTGCACAGCAAGAGCGAGCGCTGCGAGCGCCGACGGTGGCGTGTCTTCGGTCACAACCGCATTGAGCATGTCGGCGTGCGTGCCGAGGCCAAGTGGTGCGTCGAGCCGCGTGAGGAACGCGAGTAAGTGCTTCTTGTGGAGGTACCCGAGTGCGTTCGTATCGAACTCGCTCCAGACGGTCTGGAAGAGCTTGAGGTCGTCGGCGCGGAACCCAAGGCGCTCGAGCGCAGCGTCTTTGTTCTCGCCGATCGCCGAGATCGACACGAACGTATCAACCATCGTCGCGACGTACAGGTTCTGGAGAATCAAAAACACGAGGACGTAGAAGACGTGGTAGAACACGGCGCTGAGCACGGCCGAGCCGCAGTCGCTCGTGTGGCGTTGTGACGTGAAGAAGCCCGCGGCCGTGCACTTGGGCGGCCGCACGCTGCTTGCAATGTACGAGTCGTACCAGTCCTCGCCAGCCGTGAACTTGACAAACGCGACGAACGCGTTCGGGAACGTCGCGTAGTTGAGGTTCGCATCGAGCCCGTAGCTCCAGCGCGTGAGCGAGAAGAGCTGCATGCCAACTGTCGCAAACACAAACACGACATAGCCGAGCAAGAGCGTGACCTTGAGCATCAAGCGCACGCTGCCAAGGAGCGTCTCGAACACGGTCTTGATTGAGTCAAAGCGCTCAAACACGAGCGCAATGTGCTTAAAGTCGAACGCGCGCGTCATGCCGAGCACGAGGAGCACGGGCGAGTCGGACACGAACGGCCCGACGAGCATCACGAACGCTGTCACGCTATTCGTCGTGCGCCACGTGAAGCCTTTCATGAGAAAGTCTTTCCAGCCCATCGAGACGACGCACATCGTGGCGTCGATCGCGTAGATGAGCGAGAAGACGTAGTGGCACCACCACACGCCACCATTGCTATCGCTACTCCCAACACTATCGTCGTCGTCGCCCAAGAGCTGCCGACCACGTGGTGATCGATACCACGCGAGCAGCACGGTGTGGAGGATCACGGTGCAGCTACTAAAGAGCCGAAACGCGCGCGTGTGCACAAAGAGTTGGGCTTGCAGCAGCATCGCGTTGCGCGGGAGCGGGTACTTGGGGCGGAGCGCAAGGATCGCGTGCTTGTGCTGGAGCCAAATGAGCTGGAGGTTCGTGAGCAGGAGCGTGCCGTTGTAGGCCCGAAAGTTGTTCATGATGATACCGGCAAAGACACGCAACAGAAAGAAGCGCGCAAAGAAGATGAAGAGCACGAAGAAGAGCGCAAAGTACGCCGTTGCGTTCGTCACAGGCTGGTGGTCGCTATCGACCATGTCCATTGCGAGGTTCAGGACCGGCAACCAGCCTTTCTTCGATACGAGCACGACGACCGAGCCCATTGCACCGGCAATGTTGTCAAAGTGCATGCCCGCGAGGTTGCCCCAGACGCGCGGCAGGAGCACGCCGTGCTTGGCAAACACGCCGTGACACTGCACGCGCGCCGTGACGCTCGCGTCGTTGCAGAACGAGAACTTGCCACCGAAGAACTGCATGCCGATCGTCGCGCCCGAGTAGAAGAGGAAGAGCGTAATGACGACGCAGTAGAAGATCTGCTTTGCCGACTCTTTGAGCGCTTCGGTGATGACGCGAAACGTCTTGACGCGATAGAACACGCGGATCGGACCGAACGCGCGGCTGAGCCGAAAGAGCGTCACGAGCGTCGAGTGTGGCAGCAGCAGCAAGAGCGAACACGCGAGGAGCACGACCATGTTGATCTGGTTGAACCGGTTCGAGAGGTAGCTCCGCGGCGTGAACATAAAGCCACGTGCGACGACTTTGATCGTGAACTCAAAGAGCAGGATGAGTGCAAACGCAATGTCGATGAGCGTATTGAACTCCTGCAGGAGCGACGAGTAAAGCGGACTCTGGATTGTAAGCAGCAGTGTGCGAATCACGATCGCTGTGAAGATGAACTTGTCGGTCTCTTTCTCGAGCCGCGTGCATCGGAGTCGAAAGCGCGAGTGCGGCGGGAACAGAAAGAGCGAGACATCGGACGTGAGCCAGTCGCCGCGGACCAACCGCCGCACCGAGCCACGCACACCGCTGCCGTAGCCCGTGATCACAGTCTCGTCGTCGCTGCTGCTGCGCGGACTACCAGCGTTGCTGGGGTCGTCGACACCGCCATTGCTACTGCTCAGCTGCGGATGCTGCGTGCGCTTTGTGTGCTGCGGCGATGAGCTGCCGCCGCTACTTGCGCCAACTGCTACAGCTGAACTACTGCCCTCGAGTCGTTGGTACCGGACGCCAGTGTTCCGCACAGCGCTGACACTACCACTACCACCCACGCCAGTACGCGCATGGCCGTGGAGCTTGAGAAAGTCAGACGTTGGCAGCACGCTCAAGAGCCGCAGCTTGATTGCTTCGGTCGTGCTGCGCTGGATCTTGGCGCGCTTCTCGGCACTCCCAGCGAGCGTTGCGTACATGACGTCGCTCTGGTACAGCTCACTGAACTGCTGCAGGAACGCGTACTCGTCAAAGTGATGCAGTCGCTGCATCACGAGCATGCGGTCCTGGAACAGGCAGCTCAGTGTCTTCTTGCGCTCGTCTTCGTTCATCGCAAAGTGGCGGAGCAGCACGACGAGCATGATGTTCAGTAGCACGTAGACGCTCAGGATGAAGTACGCCATGTAGTACACGAGCGCGACCGTGAACGAGCTCGCGTGGAGCGACGCATGGACGATTTGCCACGTGTTGCCGCCGCACGCGACCTTGAAGAGCGTGAGCAGACTGTCACCGAACGTATTGAAGTGCGCGCGCATCGCAAGCGGGAACTTGCCGCCAAAGACGTTCATGCCAATGACCGCAAACACGCTGCTCAGCAGTACATGGCAGACGCAGAGACTCGCGAACGCTGGCGCGCTCGCAAGCATTGCGTCGAGCACTTGGACCATGCCGTTCTTGTGCCGCACAACGCGGAACGGTCGTACGACGCGGAAGATGCGCAGCACGAAGATCGCACGCGCGTACCGGTCCGAGTACAGAAACAGCGAGAGCGCGAGGCAGACGTACTCGAGACACGCGGCCGCGAGGATGACAAAGTCGAGGCGGTTCCACGGACTCTTGAGGTACGCCACGAGGCCGCCGGCTGTCGCGCACAGGATCGCAAACTCGACCGCGTACACGAGCACGAGCGCGTTCTCGACGCCGTAGAGCCGCGCGGCGTACGCAGGGCTCATGCCGTGGTACTCGAGCGCAAAGAGCACCGAGTTGACAAACACGACGACGTTCATGACGTGCTCAAACACAACCGACTCGGCGACTGCTGCGAGCCGATCGAGCGCGACGCCGCCGGGCTCGAGCACGTAGAAGATGCGGTGCCGCCGCAAACGAAAGCGACCGAGGAACGCGTTGTCGGGACCATCGACCGGTGTGAACAGCGGCGACTGGAGCACGGTGTCGCGCGCCTGCACGCGGTAGCCGCGCCAGCGATCGAGCAGCAGCTGCACGACGTCGGGGAACCGCTCAGTGCCGGGCGGGAACTGCACGCGCTGCTTCTTGTTGTACAGCTCGAGGTCCGTCGCGCGCTGCTCGAGCGCTGCTGCGCGATGGAACGTCACGGCGATGTAGCTCCCGCGCACGATGCCGACAAAGAGCGAGAGGATCATGTACGACACAAAGACCATGAGCGCAATGAAGTAGATGATCGAGAGGTACGACGACGCTTGCAGTGCACCGTCGAGCGCCGTGCCAAAGCCCGAGCGCAGCGAGATGAGGAACACGGTCACGAACGACGCCTCGAACGAGTGGAAGCCCGTGAGGCCATTGTTTGGCGGACGCATCGCGATGCACTCGAACGGCGCCCTGCAGTCGTTGGCGACGGCGAGGCGACAAAACTTGCCGGGGAATGCTGCAACGTACTCGCGTCCGTTCACAGTCTGCGTCGCGAGTGCTGCTGCGACGTTTGCGTGGCCGCTGCTCGGTATAGTGTCCAGTGGCACGGCGCAGCGGTGCGAGAGCGAGTCGTTGAAGAGGTACATGCCGAGGATCGCAAAGAGGAAGAGGTAGTAGATGTAGCAGAGTACGGCGTTCGCGGCCATCGGGAGCGCCGTGAGGAACGTCTCGACCGTTTCGTGGAAGCCCTGCCAGCTCTTGACGAGACGCGCGCAGCGAAAGAGCCGCAGCGGCAGCAGGTTGAAGCCCGCGAGCGTTGCGCTCGGTGCGAGTGCGAGCCAGCTCAGTGCGACGACGACCGCGTCGAACGCGTCCCACTTGCGCCGCAGCAGCGGCCGCAGGCCTTCGAGCGCAATCACTTTGGCGACCTGCTCGACTGTCAGTAGCAGCAGCACGACGACTTCGACCGGCGACATGTTGGCAGCTATCGTCGGCTTGGTCGCTACGAGCTTCTGCTGCTGCTGCGCATCGTCGGCAGCGTCGACGACAACAAACGGCTCGAGCGCGATCGCGAGCATGCTCGCAACAACGGCCGCAAACACGAGCAGCTCAAACGTCGGGTGCGTCACGAGCTGAAAGCACTGCGTCGCGAGGCCGCGTGGCAGCGCAATGTCGCTTGCGTCGCACAGGTCGATCGTGCCCGAGAGGTTTGCTTCAGTGAGGAAGAACGCGAGCGCGACCGTGCGCGTCGCGGCGTCGTCAAACTCGACGTCGAACGTTTGCATCGCTTCGACGAGCCGCGCTGCATCCGAGTCATTCGCGCTACTGTCGTCGTTGCCGTTGCCGTTTTCATCAGACAGTACCGCCAGCGGCGGCGTGCACAGCGAGAGGCACCGGTCGTCGCTCTGCGGCAGCGCGTTGTCGTCGACGTA
Organism: Globisporangium echinulatum; assembly: GCA_023336405.1. Taxonomy (NCBI): domain Eukaryota; phylum Oomycota; class Peronosporomycetes; order Pythiales; family Pythiaceae; genus Globisporangium; species Globisporangium echinulatum. Next base: position 39,047 of record JAADWX010000034.1, on the reverse strand, counting down.
CTTGATCGTGCGCACGAGGTTCGCAGTCTGCCGCCCATCGCGCACGCTGCGCACGTCGCGCAGATTCACGCTCGCAATGCGCGTCTGGAAGTGCTGGAAGCGCCCCGTGTTGCGCCACAGCAATGTCGTCTTGTCCTCCTGGAGCTCGAGCACGCCGCGCAACGGCTCGCCGCACGCGCCGTGAAACACGGCTGGGACCGCGCCGTCGCGCAAGCGGTCGCGGAATGCGTCGAGCAGCAGTTCCTCGGGGATTGCGCGGCTGCGAGCGCTGTTCAGACTCAATCGCGGCCGAACGCGTGTGCTGAGCGGCGACTGCATGCGCATCGTCTCAAAAGTCAATGTGTGCGGCGGTTCTGCGCAATTGTCGTTGCCAGTCTGTGCGTGTATGTGCGTGTGTGGATTGGTGGTCAGGAGTAAGAGCGCGAGAGAGCACGAGCACTGCTTCTCAGGTGGCGTGCAGCATTGCGGGTGCGCTCGTCGTGCAGCAGGTCGTTCTCGTCGCCGTGCCAATGTGAGTGTGTTCGTGCCAAGCGACGTCGTCTCGTCTTGGCACTATCGTGCTACTTTTTGACTTGCATATGTATAGTTGAAATCGAATTCCTGCATTTGCTATTTCCGGATGCTCGATTTGTCAATTTTCAGATTATGGAGTTCCGTTTTGTCGATTTTAGTTACGTTCTGCAACGCACGCTGTGAACACATACACACATACGCGGAAGCAAAAGCGCGAGATGGCGACGACGACGCGCCGCGGCAGTGGCGCTGCCGCTACCATGGGCGCAGCAGACCCCTTCAGTAGCAGTAGCAGTAGCGCGTCGTTTGCCAACAGTATCAATAGCAGCGAGGACGACGACTTTGGTGCGTTCGCGGCAGCGGCGCCTGCCTCGTCGTCGCCGCCAGCAGCTGCACGCGCGTCCGATCCGTTCGCGCCTCCCCCTGCGCCGTTCACAGCAGCTACACTGCCCGCGATCGCGTTCGTAGACGATGAGTACGACAACCCGTTCGCTGACATTGTGCACGAAGCACCCAAGTCGGCCGGTGCGTCACGCACAAACAGCTTTGGCGCACCGTCGACCGACGCAGGCATCGACAGCAGCCGCAGCAACAGCGCGCCTGCAAGCAGCAGCGTGTTCTTTGGCGTGTCGACACTCCAGTCGCAGGCGCAAACAAGTGCTGTGAGTCTTGCATTCGGCTCGCCGCTGCTGTCGTTCTCGCCAGTACCGACACCGCCATCGACTGCAGTTGCAGCTCCGCCAATGTCAGACATTGCCGACATCTTTGCAGCTGCCGACGCATCGTCTGCACCAGCCGCCAAAGCCGAGCTGTTGTCGTTCTCGCCGCTGCTGCTGTCACCGAGCGGCGCACCATCGAGCGACATCAACGCGCCAACGCCTTCGTTCCTGCTCGACTCGCCGCCACGCGCAGCAGTTGGTACAACACTGAGCGAATCGGCGCTCGCGTCGCGGTTCGCGCTGCCGCCGCCGCGTGCGAGTTCGACGCCAGTGCTGAGTCCAGTACGCAGCAGCAGTGTCAGCGCGGATGCAGCTGCCAAAGCCGCAACGTTCACAGGCCACGTAACGGTCGGCGAGCTGCTGTCGTTCTCGCCGGTTGCGAGTCCGTCGACGACGTCGTTTGCCGACAGCTTTGCGAGCAGCAGCGGCTTTGGCGCAGTGGCGTCGCTCTTTGGCGACGACGATCTCTTTAGCCTCTCGACTACTGACCTCGTAGCAGAGCCATCGCCACACACAGCGATCGAGTCGACAGAAGCAGCATCAGGAGACGTTCCACGTGTCGTCGATCCATTCGACGATGCAGATACTGCTGCACTGCCGATCGATGCGTCCAGTCGAGATGTCGTCGATGTAGCTGCGTCGCCTGTGGCAACAGCTACGCCAGCAGTCGAGACATCGCCGCTATCGTCGGTTGTGGAGCCGCTTGCAGACTCGAGTCAATCAGCTGCAGTTGTCGGCGACTCGACGTCGTTGTTCGAGACCGAGCCGCTCGTAGCGGAGACAGTGGTAGAGGCAACTGCTGCCGATGAACTGGTGAGCGCCGTTGCAGGCGACACGCTCACTGGGTTTGACATAGTTGACGATGACGCCATGGACGCACCGAGTGCTGCGATCGCATCGTCGCTATCGTCAGCAGCAGCAATTGCTGCCGATCCGAGCGATGCGCATGAGACGCCGTCGTCGTTGGACACAGCGTCGCGGCTGTCAATCCCATCGCCTGTGGGCTACTCGCAGTTTGCGTTCATCTCGCAGAGCTTCTCGCCCGCCACGAGCGCGTCGGACAGCGACGAAAGCCAATCGTCTAGTTCAGCAGCAGCAGCAGCATCGCCGTCAACGTTCGAGTTGTCGGCGACGTCGTCCGAGCCGTCACAGCGTTCGTTTAGTGACAGTGCGTCTGCAGACTCGAACGCAGCGGCAGCTACGCTGACCAGTGACCGATCAGCAGATGCCGGGTCCGCGTCGTTTTCGAGCGCCTGTAGCAGCAGCCCGCGGGTCCGTATCGATACAACTGGCGCTCAAGTTGCTGTCACCGCGACAGTTGAGACGGATGACACGGATGACACGGAGCGCGCCTACACGAGAAGCTATGAATGCGACGATGACGATGATGATGACGTTGCGTGGAGACACAATGGTGCTGAACCCACGTCGTGGCCGACGACGAATGGCAAAGGCGCTGCACGTGCGCTGGACGCGCCATCTGATGTCACGTTTGACGAGACTGTTGTGGATGGTCGAGTCGCTAACGTCGATGCGTTTGGTGCTGTGCCAGCGAGTGCTGCTGGATCGTCGTTCTTGGCAGCTAGTGATGCAGTCGCAGACGATGACTTTGGCGACTTTGCACACTCGCGTGTCAGCAGTAGCAGCCCCGCGACGGCAGCAGCACCAACACCAGCATTAGCAGTAGACGATACCGACGACTTTGGCGACTTCAGCCAGAGCTTTCCAACCCCGAACGGAGCTGCTGGCACTGTTGACGCCAACGACGATGCCGACGACTTTGGTGACTTTGGCCAGAGCACGATTGCAACAGCAGATGACGCCAACGACGGCGACTTTGGTGACTTTGGCCAGAGCTCCGCAAGTGTATCTGCACCGTCGGTTGCGTCTGCGAGCGCTGCGCCATCGTTTTCGTCAGCGCCATCGACGCTCCAGCCGACGGATCTGAGCAGCTTGTTCCGTGACGCGTTCCCGACGCCATCCGTTGACGTTGCGCCGCTCGAGCCTGCGCTATCGCAGATGTCGTCAGCCGCGTTGTACAGCTTCACGAAGGACCTCTTTGACAGCACTGAGGTACGAGTCATCGTCTGGGATGTCGATGTGCAATGCTCTTGTATCCGATGCGAAGGTCTGACCTTGAACTCTGTCTGTTGTACGTCGCTACCTATGTCGCTCTGTGCTCGTTCGCAGCACACGCAGTCGGACGCACTGATCACTGCGATCTACCGCTCGGCTGTTGAGAGCTACTTGCACGACACGTCATCGACAGAGTCGACTGCAGCAGCAACAACACCGCCGACTGACACGGAGCAGAACACGCTCGAGCTGCGCGCTGTGCAACTCCAGCACCTCAAGTACGTGCTGACAGCAAAGATCCAGGAAGCAGCGCGCCACGACGGACTCTTCCCACACGGTTCGCAGCAGCACATTGCGCTGCTCGCAACCGTCGAGTCAGACGACGAAGTCGCGATGCGCACTGCGCTCACGGGCGTCCAGGACGCGCTCTTTGCGAGCTCGGTGAACGATGCGATGATGCGCATTGCGCGCCAGGCTGCGCTGTCGGCAAAGGCCAAGATCGCCGAGCAGGCCGCGCACCAGCAGGCAAGTAGTCGCGGCTCGCTGCTCGCAACGACACGTCAGCTGCTGTCGCGGAGCGCTGGCACCGGCAGTAGCAGCCACGACAGCAGCGACACTGCAGCAGCAGCGGTGGCTGTGGCCATGAACAGTTCGAACGGATCCAGCAGTGGCGACGACTCGGGCGGCGAGACCAGTAGTGCAGAGAGCAGCGGCGCGCCGCGAAACCGTCGGAGCGGCAGTAGCGACAGCGAGCTCGGTGCATCATCGTCGTCAACCGGGTCGTCGCATGCCAAGGGCTCGAGCGGCGGGCTGATGAAGAAATTCCAGGACCGGTTCTCGTCGTTCTCGTCGTCACGCGGCCGCCCGCGGTTCGTGAGTCTGCGGCGCACGGGGCAGTCGGGCGAAGACGTGCGCAAGATGGAGCTCCACATGGACTCGATCAGCGGCGGGCTCGACGAAGTCAAGTGGAAGTGCGCTGTGTTTCTGTACGACGTCGACGAAGTTGCGCAAGTTGCGCCGTCGCAGATCAGTATCTTGTCGTACCCTGGCAAAGAGGTGCTCGCTGCGAAGAGCGACCGCGCAGCGCTCCTGAAGTTGCTCAAGCCCGGCGCGATCTGGACCGTCGACATTGGCGCCTCGAACAACGACGTGCTCAATGCGTGGTGACCGTGTGTGTTGTGAAGAAAGCAAGAGTGAGAACATGTGTAAGGAAATGAGCAGCTCGCGATATGCAATGCGTCTTCTGGTGGATTCGTCAGTCAGTTTGCCTGTAACGTAGCACCGTATGCATGGCGACTCACTCGGGCAGCAACGCTCATGCAGGTCAATGCAAGCCGATGTGAACGATCGAAAAATATATATGACAAATTAGTTGTGACATTGTACAAAAACGCAAACAAACCCGCAATCAAGATTACAAACTGCGTCATTAACAACGCAAACTCTTGGTTTTGGACATCAACTTATATTCATGTCAAAAATTGTAATCCTAACGAAATTAGGTGCGCTTGTATCCTATTGGCAAATATTGATTAGTCTAAAATGTCAATAATATTGTATTTCATCGCTACCAATCACGACGCAATCAATCGCAACGAGTACTTTCGTGAAAAATCTGAACGACGCGTTTTCGTTTACAATTCTAAACGATGCTCTACCGACTTAGCCGGAAGAGACAGTCGCAATCTAAGACATACCAGCAAGCATCGACGCGCTAACGTATCAATCAGACCGTTACACAGGGTCTATTGCAACGATTGGGATCAACAGTTGTGGTGCATCTCTCCACTTGATGCTCTGTTTACGTCGATGGCGATGCGACACAGAGCCGCAGAATGTCGGACGCGGTCTTTGCGACCTGCTCACGCGTCATGCTCGATGGCGACGCAGTCTCCTGTGCTGATTTACTTGCGCCTCTGTTAGTAGCTGCGAGTCGTTTCACGCGCTGATGCAGCATCGAGTGTTCGAGCAGCCATCGCGTCACGCGCACAGCACTGCCAGTGCTACTGGTAGAACTGCTGCTACTGGTGCTCTGGCACCGGATGCAGTTCTTGAGTGTGAGCAGCAGTCGGAGCACGACGACGCCGTCCGACGCGTTCTGCTCGAGCGCAGCGAGCATTGCTCTGTAGATGTACGAGTGAGTAAGTGTACGATACACTGCCATGTGCACTGCAAGAAGTGACGACACGAGCGCTGATCGTACCTCGCAACTGGGTCGTCGCTACCTCGCGGCTGCTTTGCTGCGCGCGCAAACACGACGCCATTGAGCTTGTCGCCAAAGATCTGCGCATCGGATGCAAGAGCACGCACATACGTACTTATAAGCACACAGCGACAACAAGAGGGTCCGACTGCACTCGGCGAGGTCGACTCAAGCAGTCATCAGCAGACGCAGACAACGCACCTGCGAGAGATACACGAGACACCTCGACGCGAGCTCGGGCACGTCTGCGTCGTCGCTGCCGTTGCTGTCGTCTCGGTCGTCATTGAGCTGCTGCTGCTGCTGCCCGTTCTGGTCGTTGCGCCACTTAGTCTTGACTGGCGACTCGTGTGGCTGCGGCGATTGCTTTTGCTGCGAGTGATGCGACCGCGACTGCGGCGCACACAAACTCAGCACAACCGACACGCAGTGCACGAGCGCGTCGAACCGCACGGGCGCGGCTGGCGGCGACGTGCGCGCCGCCTTAGCACGTCGCAACGCGTCGTAGCGGCTCAGCAGCAGCGCGTAGAGCGCATCGAGCAAATCGCTCAGCGCTGCAGCATGCGGTCCAGCCGCCGCAAACGCGAGCCCATCAGTCAGTGCGTCTGCGAGCGCGCAGTCGACAAACAGCGCGTCGAGTGCGTCGGCGCGTAGTGTCGCAGCATCAACGACGCACTTGACGAGCCGAGTTGTGCTCGCTGGCAGCGCGTCCCAGCCGAGTCGCTGCGGCGCGCGCAGCAGTGCGACGACTGGCGCGACAAGCTTTGCCGTGTTGAGCGCAGGCAACAGCGCCGCGTCGCGCGCGACGAGTCCGTCGAGCAGCTCGACTGCAAACTGCGTGACGCTCTCGTTTGGATCGCTTGCAGTCAACACTGCGTGCACCGCCGACAGCACGTGGTCGCGGACAAACGCGTCGCGTTGTGCAGCATCCAAGTCGTTCGTGTCGTCGTTGCTGTTGCTATCACCAGTCAGCAGCGCTGCGTACAGCACGCGCAGGCAATTGGCGTGCAAGTCGTCGTCGCTACCGTCGCGACTGCTGCGAGCGTGAGCTGCTGCGATGTTGGTTCCTACAGCTCTAGACGCACTGTTGCTGCCGCCGTGGAGCTGCAGCGCAACCGTTGGCAGCAGCTGCGTGAACAGCAGCTCGTGCTCGGCTGCGAGCAGCGTTGTGACGTCCTGTGGACGCGCGTGCAGCAGCCGCAGGAGAATCTCAGATACGCACATTGCGACGGTCGTGCGGCTGTCGGTCAAGTCGCTATCGTCGTCGTCGTCGTCGTTTTCCAGCTTGCTGCCTGCTGTCGACACGGTCGACGCGACACATAGCGACTCGGTCGGGACTGCGACGAGCAGCTTGGCCATGAGCCGCACGAAGAACGCAAACGCGCGCGGGTCCGTCGCAACAAAGTACGTCACGAGCTGCGCGCGGCACAGCGCCGGTCGCAGCAGCGCACGCAGGAGCGCAAACGGCGCGGCCGATACAGTCGCGCGACTCCGTGCGCGGTCCTCGAGCGCGTCGTCGCTGTCGTGCGCTGCAAGGCACTCGGCGCTGAGCTGCAGCGCGAGGCGGATCGCCGATCGCACGACGTGCAGCGCGCACTGCAACACAAGCGCGTCCGACGGCGACAGCGCGCGCCGTCTGCTGCTGTGACTGCTTGTAGGCGACGCTGTCGCAATTGTAACCTCGTCGGTAGTAGCGTTTTCACTGCCGCCAACACCATCGACGTCGCTACTCGCGCGCAGATGTGCGGCGAACGGATGGAGCACGCGGTCGACAAGCGCGACGTAGCGCTGCGCGATGCACTCGAGCGCAAACCGTCGACTCGCAAGCACTGCGAGGTGCGTGAACAGCAACATCTTGGCGCGCAGAAGACTCGAAGCGCGGCTTGCGTCGTGCGAGTAGCGCCGTTCACGTTGACAATGGCTCGCGCCGGCAAGCGTGTCAGCAGTCACTTCAGCGTCCTGGTACTGCGCACGCGGTGTCGCAAGCATCGCTGCGAGCGGCGCAAAAGACACGGCGCTGCTCGCAAACAGCGCAGCGCGGTTCGCGTCGAGTGCAGTCTGTGCTGCCGCCGCACTGCTGCTAGTGCTGGTGCGACCGCTACGTGGCGCACACCTCGCGTCAAGTGCGGCATTGAGCGCATTGAATGACGCAGTTGCGAGCTCGGCCGATGTCTGCCACTGCATCGCGCCGCGCCACAGCGCAAGCAGCACAGGCGGCGCAGTCAGCAGCAGCAACGTCGCTGTGCGCTCGTGCGATGACGCTGCTGTCTTTGCGCTTGCAGGCGGTACACGTAGATGGCGCAATAGCTGTGCGATCGCCTGTGTCGTCGTCGTGCGCAGTGCTGTCGCTGCGAGTCGCTGCCGCCGTTCGTTCTCACTACCACTACCACCGTCGTCGCTGTTGTCATCGTCGTCACAGAGTTGCACGAGTCCGTCTGCGAGCGGCTGTGCGACACGTTCGGTCAGCAGCGTCGCTCGCAAAGCATCGACGCAGTGCACGAGCACGTTGCAGAGCGTGCGTGCAGCGTAGTGGCGCAGCACGACGTCGTCAGTCTCGAGCAGCTCGACCGCGCAGTCGAGGCCAGCGACTGGGAACCGCCAGTCGGGTTGCGTCGAAACGTAGAAGAGCAACTCGCCGAGACACGCAGCCGCGCGACGGCGTGGAAGCTGCGTGCGTGCACGGCGTGTTGCGTGCACGAGCGTCGCGACGAGCGACTCGAGCTGCTCGGGCGACGACGGCGCAATGAACGTCGCGAAGCGAAAGAGCACGCCGAGGTCGAGGCAGAGCATCGCGACGACGGCGTCCGAGTCGAAGCTATTCGCAGGCGCAGTATCGGCTGTGAGACTCGCAAGAAGCCGCGCGAGGAGCGCAAGGATCGAGCTGTTGACGATCACGTTTGCGAGCTTAGCGTGGCGGCAGAGCGTATAGAGGTGCGCGAGCACGTCGCAGCGCGCGGCACCAGCACTCGCTTTGAGACTCACGTACACGTCCTTGAGGTGGCTCTCGAGCTCCTCGGTTGAGCACGCGAGGAGTTGCTCAGCTGCAAGCGGCGCGAACCGCAGCGACGCGGCGTGCACGGGCGCGACCACGACCGATTCGATCTCGTCGCTGCACACGATCGGCTTCACGGCGCAATCTGAGGCCGTGAAGATGAGCTTCGACGGCTTCTTCAGCGTGTCGCGGGTCCTGCTGTTGGCGACGCGGTCGGCAGGCACGGCGCGACGGTCGTTCACAGTAGTGCGAGTCGATGACGACGGCACTGCCTGTGCTGGCGCTGTGCGCGGCACTGTTGGCTCGGCTGTGCCTGAGTTGATCTTACTTCTGCTGTTCGTTGATGCGTGAGGACTGTCCCGCGGCTGCTGCTGCCGTCGATCGACTGCTGCTCGAGCGCGCTGCTTGGACGCGTCGCGGTTCGCAAACACGCTCGGCTGGACGGGCGCCGAGACCGGTCGCAGTCGCGCAGCGCTCGCGCCATCGAGCAGCAGCAGATCCGTCGTGTGTTCATCACCGTCATCGAACGCGTCCGAACTACTGCCGTCGTCGTCCTCATCGTCGTCCTCATTGCCGTCGTCGTCGTCGTCGTCGTCTTCATCATCTTCTTCAGCAGCGTCAGTTGTGCTGCTACTACCGCGGCTCGCGCGATCGATCAACTCGGTCGGCGCACTCGAGTGCTGCGAACTGAGCGCATCACTTGCAACTGACGCGTGCGTATCGCGATGGCGCAGTGCCGCGTTGTCAACTGCACAGTCTCTACTCCGAGCTGCGTCGTGGGCTCGCTGACTGGTTCTGGAGGCAGTCATGCGTTTAACGATGGCACGTGCAGCAGTACACATACGAGCGCGTGAGTCGGCGCGTCTGCCCGTGCGTTTAGCCGATCATAGCAGCAGCGAGTAGCTCAATGGTCAGAGCAGCACTTGACCTGCTGGCTGCATCGAAGAGCTCCTGTTTGGGCATTGCGACCTTGGGAAGTTGCGGCAGCCCAGCCCAGAACGGATGATCCACGAGTTCGTCCCTGCAGCACGTGTCGACGCCGTCAGCTTGGACCACGTCGCACAGCGTATGCTCGTCGGACCACTGTTGATAACGAGGCAAATCAGTAGCAGTAGTCTCTGACTCTGTCGCGTACCACGTGATGCGCTTGTACGGATCCTTCTCGAGCAGCCTCGTGAGCAATGCCCAGAACGGTGGACCCATGGCGCAACCTGCAACGGGCAGCTCGAGCGCCGTTGTCTGGATCTGTGTGGGTGTACCTGCGAGTCAGCGTCAAGCGCACCCGCGCTGTTGTCCATCCCAGCACATGTACTCGCAGACACATTGACATGCAGTACCATGCGCGCGAGCTCGGAGAAGTTGGTGTGCGTGAACGGCTGATGCCCGACGCAGAGCTCGTACAGGACACATCCCTGTGGCAAGCCAACAGACAAGATAGACAGTCAGTCAGGACCCGCTTCCTTCCTCTGTGGTGCACAGGACGTTACTACGACGCAGCAGCAGCACGTCGCACTGTTGAACGCACCAGTGCCCAAAAGTCGGACGCGAAGCTGTGCACAGCTGGTTGCTGAAAGAGCTCGGGTGCCATGTAGTTGGGCGACCCAGGTGCGAGGTGCTGCACGCGTACTGCAGCTCAGTATCGAGACTTGCAATAGACGAAAGAGCGAGAGCGCGGACGTACCGGAGCAGTTGTGAGCGTCGCGTGGCTCGGAATGCGTCGTGCGAGTCCAAAGTCGGCGAGCTGTAGCATGTGTGTATGCGTGAGAGTGTATGTCTGAGCCATTGCAGTTGGTAGCTCCTGGGGCCACGCAGTCGAACAGTGTGAACTGACGCTGCTGTCGCGCTCCAGCTGACGCTGCCAAACGTACTTTGAGCGACCCAAACTCGTCAATGAGGATACTCGCGGGCTTGAGGTCGCAAAAGAGGATGCCGCTCGAGTGGAGGTACTGAAGGCCTGCGACGAGCTCACTGCCAAAGAGCTGTGACACGCACATACGCATACAGTAAGCAAGTAGAGAGAGAAACCGACAAGAGTGGTTGCATATGACGCGACAACGACGCACTTGCACGGCTGGCTCGGGGAGCTGCTTGTCCTGGGTGATGAGGTTGAGCAGGTCGCCGCCGATGCAGTACTCGAGGATGAGCCAGATGTGGTTCTGCGACTCGTACCAGTTGTAGAACTTGAGCACGTAGCTGCTGTCGAGTTTGTGCAGCAGCTGCACTTCGTTCAGGATCTGCGTGGTCACGGTGGTATATACGTATGCGTGTGCGCGACGTGATGGTGTCATAAGAGTGGACGAATGATTTTAGCAGAAGCGCAGTGCAGCGTTGTGCGCGCACTCAGACGCGCAGCGCACCTTACCTTGTCCATGCGGCACTTGTCGGTCGACTTGACTGCGACGAACTCGATGCTGCGCTTGCGCCGCGCCTTGTACACGAACGAGTGTGTACCGCGGCCGATTTCGTCGTAGATACTGTAGTTCTCCATGATGCACTCGCGTTTGTTTGCGTCTCTATTGGCTGTGTGTGCGTGCGCGTATGTGTGCGTGCGTCTACGATCAAGTTGCACCACCGCTGCCACCAAGCAAGAGCAGCAAGAGCAGCAAGAGCAGCAGGAGCAGCAGGAGCAGCAACAGCAGCAGTCGCTCTCGTAGACCGTCTCGTGTTGCTGCACTCCTTTTCAAGATCAAGCAGTCAAGGTTGCCGTTACAGATGAGTACTATAGTGCTACTTCACTAAAGTACGAATTTGGATTTGAGGATGATTTTGTTTGCATAATTCCTGGCTGGGCATGTAAATAAATCATGTTGGACGAAACGAAACGAAAGCTACAGCTTTTGCGATCGCGCCTGAGAAGCAGAAGAAGAAAGAACAGAGATCAAGCTCAGCAGCAGTTGCAGCAAGCGAGAACAGGTGCGCTCGTAATACACGTCCTGCATGTGTTTGTGTGAGCGATCGTGTGCTCGGCTGGACGAGAGCGATCGTCAGGCGTGTGAACAGCAGAGTGGAGCAGCGCGGGTGCTCGCTCGATGCTCGATGTGTGCGCACAAGAGGGAGGGGACTGCTCGTGCACCCACGTGTGCACCCACAGCGCTCACTCGATCGCTCGCAAGTGATGCATCCACTGCTGCTGCTTTCATCGTGTGTGTTCGTACTTATGAAAATCACATGCTGCGTTGCACGCGTGCAAACAGAGTGTCACAGTCATACACGCAGCATGTCGTACGCATACCTGTTCAAGTACATCATTATCGGCGACACGGGTGCGTTTGACTGTGTGGATGTATGTGTATCGTCATCCCCTGCAGCATTGTACTCACTCGCTCGTGTATGCATGCAACACAAACAGGCGTCGGCAAGTCGTGCCTGCTGCTGCAGTTCACGGACAAGCGCTTCCAGCCCGTGCACGACCTCACGATCGGCGTCGAGTTTGGCGCGCGCATGATCAACATTGAGAACAAGCAGATCAAGTTGCAGATCTGGGACACGGCCGGGCAAGAGTCGTTCCGGTCGATCACGCGGTCGTACTACCGCGGCGCGGCCGGTGCGCTCCTCGTGTACGACATTACGCGGCGAGACACGTTCAACCACCTCACGCGGTGGCTCGAAGAGGCGCGGCAGAACTCGAACTCGAACATGGCGATCATGCTCATTGGGAACAAGAGCGACCTCGAGCACCGCCGCGCCGTGAGCTTTAAAGAGGGCGAGCAGTTTGCAAAAGAGAACGGCCTCATCTTTCTCGAGACGTCGGCGAAGACCGCAGCAAACGTTGAGGATGTACGTTGCGTGGGCATGCGTCAGTGGGTGTCTAGGTTGTATAGTGTGGTTGTATACTTACGCAATCACTCTCAATGGGGTCCACCCAGGCGTTTGTCAAGACTGCGTCCAAGATCTACTCGAACATCCAGTCGGGCGTCTGCGACGTCACGAACGAGGTATGTGTGTATAGTGTATAGTGTATAGTGTATAGCCCATGTGTGTAGACTGCTGACATGTGCATGTATGTGTGGGACTGTAAAGGCGCACGGTATCAAGGTCGGCATGACGGGCTCGCCCGGTCCCGGCGGCTTTGGCAACGCGAACGCACCGGCGAACAAGAGCGGCTGCTGCTAAGTGCGAGTCGCTGTCGTCGCCGATTGCGAACGGCGCGATGATGCAGCAGGTAGGAATGACGAGACAGACCCGAGCGAGTGCATGAGCAGATGCCAGTAGCAGCAGCAAACCGCAGCGCTTGCACTGTCGTTGCCTATATACAGTGCACTCCGTTGCAGTCGCTTGTGTGCTTGTGCCTGTGGCAGCTGCTGCCGTTCGTGCTGTGGTATTGCTCGCGGATGTGTTTGCAGGACGAGAGTGATGGTCGTTTTGATCAACATTGCCCTTTTTGCTTGTATCACTCCAATACACCCAAAAATTGCAGTTGGCAGAGACGTCGCTGTGTGTGCGTCAAGCATGGCGACGCCGAGACTCGCGGAGCTCTCGGCTGAGGTGCTGCTGCTTGTCGCCAACATGCTCGACGCCGACTCGCTGCTGACACTCGAGGTCGCGAGCCGCGAGCTGCAAGTGCTGCTGCACGATGTCGTTGCAGCGCGATGCAAACGCGAGTGTTTCACGACGTACCTTTACGCAACGATCTCGACGTACAGGATGCTCGCACCAGTGCCCGAGGTGTGCACTGTGTGTACTAGTTGGTCGTATAAGTGGCGATGCATGTAGCTGCGCGCTCGTCGTGTGCTGCAAAGTGTAGTTGTGCTCATACACATTCACACACACGCGCTGACTCGTCGTGCTGCTCCAGACGTGGCGAGCGCTCTACCTCTCGTTCAGTAAGCTGCGCAGCTTGCGCTGGTTAGCATGTACGACAGAAGGCACGTCGTCGTCCTTGCGCGCGCTCAAGTCGGACAACCAAGAGTACGAGGTCGACCGCGACGCGCAGTTCCTCTTACGGTGCGTCGGCGCGCAGCTATGTGAGTACTACACGGCAGGCAATGTGGCTGTGTGGTGTTGGCTGGTAGCACTGACTATGCAGCTGCTGGTGACGTTGTTGGCATCAACCAGGAGCGGCGGGCACTATTGGTTTAGTGTGTGGCAGCAGCGTCTTGATGACGTCGCGATCTCTGCAAGTGCGCCGTTGTCCAATGCGCCAGCACAACCGCGCGGCGACGCAGCGCTCGCGTTCCTCTACTCGCAACACACGATCGGCATGAGCGCGTGGACAAAGATTCGTGCATCAAACGCAGGGCCGTCGCCGCGGCGGCACCACTCGATGACGTGTCTCACTGACGCGACGTGCCCCGCGCGCGGTGTCGCGCTCCGGCGCGTGCTCGTGTTTGGCGGCCAAGCGGAAGGCATTCCGTTTGAGGCGTCGAACGACCTGTTCTTGCTTGCTGTCGAGCGCGAGCACGTCAACAGCGCGTCGAGCAAACCCGTTGCGCAGTGGCTTGCAACAACTGTCGTTGGCGAACCGCCGAGTCGTCGGTCGGGCCATGCTGCAACACTGCTGACGCCTGAGCTGCTGCTCATTTCGGGCGGGAGCGACGGCACGACGCCGATTCCGCACCTCGAAGTCCATCTGTTGCACGTCGAAGGCTGTGCTAGTGCGTTGTTGTGTCGACATTGAGTCGATGGCGCGAGCTTGTGTGTCGATGTGCTTGGTGCACGTACTGATGGCTCGTGTGTTTGTCTGTGTCTGTAGCGTTTCGGTGGTCGACACCAGTGTGTACGAGACCGCCGCCGGGTCGAGCGCTGCACAGTGTCTGCAGGTGCGTCCTTGCTGTATATGTACATGTGTGTGTGTGTAAGCTGTGACTGCGACACTCACTTTAACTGATGGAACCACAAACTACGATCGCGACAGACTCGCAAGCGACCACGTGCTGATCTTTGGCGGCCGCCAGGTGCGAACGTCTCGCGCTTGCATACACACTGCACCTCTCGGTTCGAACCATGCGATTGACACTATTGCTGTTTGCAGATCCGCGAGTCGAACGGGTTGCTCAGTGTCCAGCAGCTCCGCGTCGTCGCGAGCAATCGCGATGCTACTGCCACCGCGCACCAGATCGAGTGGACAGCGCCTGTCGTGACTGGCGACGTGCCGCATTTACGTCGCGGCCACAGCACAACTGCGATCGGCGAGCAGCTGCTGCTCTTTGGCGGCCAGGACGTCGTCACACATGCGCTCACAAACGATGTCCGCGTGCTCGATGTGCGGCGCTTGCAGTGGCGCAACGTCGACGTTTCAGGCAACGAGCCGTGTCCGCGTCGCGGCTTCAAGACGCAGTTCTTTGGCACATCGCTCGTCGTCTCGAGTGGCTTTGTTGCGACGCCAGCGACCGGCAAAGTCGACACGCAACTCGCAGATGGCGACGTGCACGTACTGGCGATCGCGTAGCGCTTGATGCAAGTTGACAGCTGTATGTTTGTGGCAGCCAGGTCTTGAAGCAGGCTGGTTGACGTGTTAGTCGATGTACAAAGTGTCCATTTTGCATTGTGGTGATGTTGTGCTCTTGGAGTAGGACGCCCGAATATTCAGTGATAATTTTGAAAATATGACAAGATCAAATGAAATTAGTGAACAGTAACCTGAACATATTTTGATACATACTAGTATATATTATCAACTTCATAGACTCAGCTTTGTGGCTTTGTGAGAGCGTGACTCACTCGCAGCAACAATGGAGCAGGACGTTCACGGCGCTGGTGCAGAGAGTGCAGGCGCCAGCGTGCCGACGACCGACCACGACAACGCTGGTGATGGTGATGCAATAACAACACCTGCCGCTGTTAGTGTCAATACGACAGCAGCGCCGTCAACTCCAGCAGCAGTGTCGTCGTCATACACTGCGCCACCATCGTCGTCATCATCGACCTCAACTGCTGCGATCGGCATGTTCTTTGGCATGGACAGTGTCAATGGCGGCGACGGTGACGATGCGATCAACATCATTGAGGATGGCGACCACGTGAGCGCGGACGACTTTGGACTGAGCAGTGCCGAGATCTCAGCGAGTGCTGCCGAGATGGGCCACATGGGCCACATGGCCATGGAACTCAACGCGCTGCAGATCCAGGCGTTCCTCGCGCGCGCCGAGCGCGACGCCAACTCGGCGCTTTTGCCAGCTGCGTCAGTGCGTGCGCTGCAGTCCAGTGCGTCGGTCGCACAAGCAGACGCAGCGCGTGTGTGCGAGCGTGCAGAACCGTCGCCGGCCGAGCTGACGACTGTAGCACCGCAGTCTACTGCTTCGAATACTGCGCGGTCTGGCCTACTACCAGCAGCTCCAACAGTGCCACCACCAACAAAAGCAGCGCCTACAAACGCGTACGACGCGTCGCGCAGCGTTGTGTTCTACTCGCGGCGCGAAGACAAGATGCGCGCACTGCACGCGCACCCAGTCGTTGCTGCCGTCGCACCCGACGGCCGCGCCGTGACGTGCAAGTGCGGTCGCGTCGTGCGACTCAACCCGCCGTGGTACATTCTCAAGTTTGAACAGCACATTGTGAGTCGCAACTGCTCGTTCCTGCGCGCGACGGCAGCGCAGCGCTCGACGAGTCGTACGACAGTCCTCAGTAGCAATGATCCTGCTGCCGAGACGTCAGCAGCTCCAGCAGAGGCGACTACGACAGTCACTCCAATGGCTGCAGCAGTTGATACCGACGCAGTGCTAGCGACCGACTGCGTGATGCAGGACGCGAGTGATATGGAGCAACAACCAGCAGTGACGATGTCGAACCAGCTCGAGCACGCTGTCGCAGTAGCGACCCGAAGAAGCGTTGGTGATAGTGGCAGCAGTAGCAGCAGCTTACCCAGCAGCACTGAAGCACAGCAAACGCGACACACTAGCGACATCAGCACCGAGTTGCCAGCAACAGCAGCAAGCGCGGAGACGTCTACGACCGATAGCTACGCGCTGCTGGCGCTACACGAAGCGCTCGCTGGTGCGTTTGCGTTTGCCTCCGACGGCACGATCGACTCACCGCCGCCGCCACTCGTAGACAGCAGCAACAGCTCAACAAACGCGTTGGCAGCGCTTCGACGCTTGCAATACGATGCAGCAGTCGTGTTGCAGGCGCACGCGCACTTTAGTCGCGTGACGCCCGACGGCCGGTTTGTCGAGTGTACGTGCGACAAGCTCGTTGCTCTCGCTGCACCGTGGACACTCGATCGCTTCTATGCGCACGTCGCATCGAAACAGGCACCTACGAAGCCCAAGAAGCGTCGTGCCAGCGCTTTGCAGCAGACACAAACAACAGTGTCAGGACGCAACAACAGCAGCAACAATAGCTGCAGTGCAGCAGCTGCGCGACTCCAGCGGAAGAGCTTCCCGACTGCTGTGCACTGGGACGCAGCGCTCGCGCGCAACTTGCTGCCGTGTCCCGGGCTGCGCGACGACAAGATGAGCGCGCTCGTCGCTGCGGCTGTGCACCTCACAGGCGGCGCGCGACCGCGGCACAAGATCGCGCAGCAGCTCTTCCCAGACCAGTGCGCTGCGTCTACCAAGGCGCCTCCAGCTGCTGCTTGTCGTGCTGACCCGACAGCGACAGTGTTGACTGCGGACGCGACAGCCGACAGTGTTGCTGCTGCGCCGTCAGTGTTGGCGGCGGCTGTTGACTCAGCCGCCACAGAGACACTAGTCAACACTGCAGATCCATCGCCATCGCCAACGTCAACACCGCCTGTCAAAGTCGCGTACAACCTCAGTCCCGAGCAGAAGCTGCTGCTCCACGACGCGATCGAGGCCGAAGCGCTCTGGTTTATCGACAAGGACGGCGCGAGCGTTCGTAGCCTCGAGTGCGCTGGCCTCGTCGACGCAACGACGACTCGTGACGGTGCGGCGGCATGTGCGCGCTGCATGGCGCTGCAGTCGAACGTGAGTCTCCGCACTGCTGCTGCGTGCACCGCCAAGCGCGCACAGACGCTGCGGAACCCGCTGCACCGCAAGTTTAGGGCGAGTCGCCGCGCGTGCGAAGCGCTCGACGCGGCGTTCGACATGGACGAAGCGTACGCGCGCATCCTGCGGGACCTCGCGCTTCTCGACCTGCCAAGCGACAGTGCACTCAACGTCTGGCTCGACGCGGCCGAGATGGGTCTCGCAGGTGCGTTTGATCGCCACGCAGCACTGCTCGGTCTTGTCGAACACATGGTCGCACGCAAAGACAAGGAGCGCCGCGGTGTCGGCAAGCAGAACATGAGCTACAGCGACGCGCTCGACACGTTCATGCGATCGCTTGCAGCTGTCTCGATGGACGCGTGTGCGCTGTTTCAGCAACACCTCGGTGGCCGCTCGCTCCACGCACTCACGATTGGCCACAAGCGCAAACGCGCAGTCGTTGAGGTGTCGGTTGGTGGTCGTGATAGCGACACTGCAGCAGCAGCAGCAGCAGCAACCGACAGCGACAGTGACGGGACGATGCGACAGCATGCAGTTGACGATGCATCGAGTACAACGGACGGCTTTGCGGGTCTCTTGGACGCAACGAGCGCATCGCTCATGCCGAGTCTTTCGATCCACGACATGAACGACGTAGACTTGAGTGCGTTCACAGCAGCGACGCATGCAGACGGCAGTGGGCAGCGCGATGACGATGCGCTTGCAGTCAACACAAACCTGCCAGCGCTGCAGTCAGAACGAGGCGTCACGGACGATTGCGCGTCTGCGAATCACGAAAATGTCGCATCTGCTGCTGCTGAATCGATGCCTCCGAGTGAGCTCGAGCCTAAACATGCTGCTGAAGCAGCCACGACCAGCAGCAGCGGCGCTACAGTCACAGTAGTTGAGTTGCGAGCGACTGCCACGGACGACACTGACAACAACAGCAACAACAATGTCGACAATGTCGACATTACCGACAACGACAATATCGATAATATCGACAATATCGACAATATCGACACAAGCCCAAAATCTGCACAGCCAGCAAAAAAAACGTCAGTCGCCGACACTGCGCTCGTGCCGTGCACGGGGCTCCGTGGCGACCGCGTCCAGCAGTTTGTCAAGACCGCCGTGCAGCCAATTGGCGGGAGTCGACCGAAGTACGTCATTGCAAAAGAGCTGTTCCCGCACGTGTTTGCACACGAAAAGGCCGTGAAGATCGGTGCGCGTCTCAGTATTGCGCAGCAGCAGATGCTCCAGGACGCCGTGTATAGCGAGTGTCTCTGGCGTATCGACAAGGTCGGAATGTGCGTCCGCAGTCTGCGGTGCCACCGGTTTGTGGATCCGCGCACTACCGTGTGCCGCGCGTGTCGCGACCTCAAAGCAGTCCCGAACTTTCGGAGCGTCTTGAGTCGCGCCAAGGTGCCAAAAGTGTTGGCGAATGTCAAGTACGTCCCAACGTCACTGACAACACGCGACCCATTGCTCGGCAAGCTTGCAAAGAACGCGTCGTTTCGTGCTCTGTATGCGCGCGTCCAGTGTTGTGTATCGACATCATCGCCAACAAGTGCCAACCGCAAGCGCGCTGTGCTCTGGCTCAAGTGCGCGCGCATGGGCGTCTGCGGGCGGTTCCAGTCGCACCCGGTGTTTGCTGGCCTTGTTGCGAGCATGGTCGAAGTCAAGGACAAGGAGCGTCGCGGCGTTGGGAAGCAAAACATGCAGTACGCACCTGCGCTCGATGACTTTTTGCATGCGCTCGCAGCGCAGTCGATGGCGGCGTTCGACGTCTTTGCAGCGCACTTTTGCGGCCGCACGCTCCGGTCGCAGCAGGTCAAGAAGCGACGTATGGTCGCCAGTGGTGCTAGTGCAACGGCAACTGAGGTCGAGGCGTCGACATTGGACGCGTTGCATGACGCATTACCAAACAATATCCTCGATGCTCCAGGACAGCAACATACGGTACATTCGGAACATTCAGGACAGCATGACCAGTTGCTCGCACCTGATGAGCTACTCGGTGGGCGACAGCTGAGTGCAAGCGACATGGAGGAGAATCAGCGGTTCATGGACCACATGCTCGCAGAAGTGCGCTTGTCGGTCGGCCACGACGACCTCCAGCTCCATCATCATCATCATCATCACGACGGACATCATCTGCGCGGCAGCGACGCAGGCAACAGCGACACGGGAGCGCCACTCGAGCCGCGCACGTACTTGGACGACCAGGGTGTCCTCACAACCGAGATCTGATTGACATACACTCGAACTGAATGAATCGATCCGACTGACTAATAGACTGACAGATTGGTAGAGTGCACATATGCATGGCCACGCGACTACACTCGCACGTTGGGCGGTTGCAGCATCAGATCGACGCCTCATTTGGCTTCTCAAGGTGCTTGGAGATGAGCCCCATGACCTGCGTGAACTGGATGTTGCTGCTGACGTTGAACACGTCCTTCATCTGCTGGTTCGGGCGGATGACACGACCGTCCTGCGGGTCCTGCAGCTTGTTCTCTTTCACATACACCCAGCTGTCGGCGCGTGCACGCGTACACACGTACACGCAAACAATGCATGCACATACACAAGCATCACCATCAGTCTGCGATCCATTGCGCACAACCAAGCGAGCATTGCACGCAGCAAGAGCGAGATTGAGTGCATGCGCACGCACAACTCCTTGATTGCCGCTGGGCGTGAGAGCTCAGTCTTGCCAAGCAGTCCCTGCAGCGGCGCTGAGAGCTTGTAGAGTTTGTCGAGGCGCGCCATTGTTGTCGTTGATTTCTTGCTTGGTTGCTTCCTGCTGTTTTCTTGTTTTGTGTCTTTTTCAAACTGGAGGATTCTGCAAGATTTGTCACAAACTCAAAAAGCGTGGGTATTTGTGACTTCGTGTTTGATACAGGAAGACTAGGTATGATTCCCATAATTGAACAACCAGGAAAGAACGATCGTAGTCGATTTGATGATTTTAAAATTGTTGGCCAAACAATGACTGCGGATGCAGAGTTACGTCAAGCAATGTGCTGCGACGATGTTGCTACACAGCCGTACATTGATTTACCGTGTTGCAAACAGGTCGAAACTTGTTGAGTAGTCTGAAGTAAAAACGTTGCCAAGGATGGAGACAAAGTGGATTTTATCGAGTAACAAATTGGGTCACAAGCTAAACCACGTTGTCACACAATGCAATAAAATATATAATTGTCTTAAATTGAATATACCGTTGTGTTATAGGTGACAGCGTGTTTGGTACCTCGAAGATATCAATTCAAAACATTATTGGGTAACAAATTGGGTCACAAGGTCGCCCAACATTATTAAACGATGACGTTATACTATGTTTGGTGGGTTAATAATGGTACGCGAAGATAGGACACTGACATGTCTTATACAAATATCGAGACGTATATATTCCGAACCAAATCAAGTATTGTATATTTCGAACATATGCTCGATGCACATCCAGCCAGTATTTGTTGGTAAACGACACAGCAAACGGAGCGTTACAATTAGTCAATACAAACGAAGTGAAGTCGTGCGGTGCTCAGGGACGCAGCGGAAGTAGTCTTTTAGCAGTCGTAGATACGTGTTGTAATCGTTTACGAGGTAATTTGAGGTCTTGATAAACATAACTTGGTTGTACTTACATATACCTATTATTTTCCACCGATTTCGTCACGTCGTATGCTTGCCACGTGTATTGAACATGTTGATACGCTATCATTACATGGCCGAATACACTGCGATTATTAAAACACTTCGACCATTACTGCGTATCTATATCAGACGTATGTTAAGCAGGCGTCGCGTCGACCTACGTGCACCATGATCGCGCACTTGTGGATGTCTCTGAAATTGATCGGCGCGAGAACTGTCATCGCGCTTTAAATAAGCGCGAGTGCAACCACGCGCGCGCATCGCAATCTGAACCAAGAGCTGCAGCAGAGCGCTATTGCGGTCGTGAAGTCAAATTGCTTTCGAACCGCTGTGTCGAGTGGCGTTGCGTATCATGTCAGCAACCGGCGCTGAAAACGCTGTATCTGTACCGCTTTAGAGGCGCTAAAATGACACTGCGATTTGACACAGCGACGTTTAGTTCATTCTACACGTGTCTGGTGATCTATCTGTCGCCGAACCGGTCAAAAAGACGATAGCGCATCTGTTAGTAGACACCATGTGAACCTTCATTTTATTGCATAGAGGCAGAGCATGGATCATAGAGTTGAAGTAGGCGCAGTCGCACAAGTGTCGATTGAGTGTATTACCGTCGACAACGTTTTGACCTTGCCGCGCGGACATACATATATTATAATCATATTTCATAACAGGCAAGCGCTCGCTCATGTCTGTCGCGCGCTCTTACACAATTTGGTCGATGTTGCCTCTTTTGTGTGAGGCAAGGAACTCGATGTGGCTCATATCGAGTAGACTTGTGATGCAGCTAGCATTGCGAGGCGGACACGACTGTGGGATGAAAAGGCCCGCGGTTTCGATAACTGGAGGCGGATCGCATTGATTTATAGAACTTGTCTCCATAGCAAAATTATCACATTGAGTCGATCGACCAGTCGTGCTGAGTGTCGGCCATTTTTGCAAACTGTAGCGAGCCATGCGGCGCGTCACGTAGAAAATCGCGTCCCGCGAGTCACACTCTTCTTTGCGCCAGTAATGCGATTCGCATGTTTCTATCACTGCACAGCTGACGCGTGTAAGGCACTTATGCTGTAGGAACCGAATGAACGACGACTCGCGACGCGCGCTGGTCGCATTACGTGTTGAGCTCGCATGGCGCAGCGCTATTGTAAAAACCATTGCTTGATCTCTAAGCATCGTGAACCGCAGCTCCGTGCGTCATCTTCATTGACTGCGAGAGCTCAGTCGACAACGCGCTGAAACAAAGGGAGGGTCATTTGCCACAGATTCAGATCCACGAACAATACATTAAACCATTCGCTCGCCCTGAAGGGCAGCGAGTAAATCAGCGACGTCGATGTCGCTCGACTTTATAGTTTGGTTCAGCCGGACCACGTCCGGCTGGTACCGGTCTGTTCAATCTCTTTAACAACTCTCTAAGCCGAGCGACGCAGTGGGTGGCTCATTACGAGCGATGTGCGGAGTATGGTGCCGCGCGCTCCGCAATATCTGAACGCGACTAGTTACCAAACTGGTCTACGAACGACGCCAGCCACATCAGGCGCCAGCGCAACACATTCCTCGGTGCGACACCCGAGCTTGCTGCTGCAGAAACACTTGATCTTCTAATATTTATTAACGCAAGTGATTGCAATTGCTCGCTGTGCCTCTCAAGCACTTGACTGACTCGATCGCATCGATGTCATGTGCTCAGGCACTGTCTCCATGAGCTGCTCTAGCATATAGAACCGTTGATGTCTATAATATACATGATGTCAAAAATACAAACCCGTAGTAAATACATGCATTTGTGTCACCATATCGATTGGTGCTGACCGAGAATTGCTGCGCAGTAGTGCGTTTCATCCAGCCGCAGATCGACTTTGAGCGGGTCCATCGTCGAGAAACACAACGGGTTTGCTACGACGGCGGGAAACACGACAAATTCTCGCTAACCGTAACGCCCATTACTTAACCAATAAACACGACGGCAATAAAACGACCTACATCTCTTACCTGCTGACAGCCACCGATAGTTCAAATTGATTGGCTTCTTCTCCGTAGTACCTTGACATGTCGCTTCACGATGTCGTTTTTGATGAGCGAGGAAGCTGAGCGCCGACGCGCATGACATGCGGCTCAGCAGATCGCCAAGCATCACCATCATGCAACACTCTGTTGGCAATGAACAGTCACATAGCCGCCGAGATGTATGAGTGCAAACGGGGTAATATAAATGGACCAATCCAAATGTCCACTAAATATCACCAAAAGCATAGGATGATCTGTTAAAATCCAGATAATATTTGACTTCACTTTAATAAACGACAGGTGAAAGCCTATGTTAAGTATTACATACATGCTGAGATAATAAATACCTGTTCCCCACCGCTGTTGCTCGATCGTCACCCTGTAGATACCCTTTTAACACACAGATTGCTCGTTCGTGATTAAAATAAAACTCAGTTGCAATTGTTTGGTGCGCAAATGATGCCACGAGCTAACGCATTCGTGAGTGAGTCAACCATGCGTTTTCAACTCAGAGTGTTAAGTTATAGACGCGACTTTGAGTGACACGAAAAACTGATTCAGCAGGGTAGTCACAGTTATGTCGTTAGTCTTAAATGTTGCACCATATCATTGTGATGTGTTAACTGAGTGGCTGGACATTTACACCAATAAGGTGTAGTTGGAGCCAGAGATTACGATTATGCACGCCGTTTTAGATATGCTTGTTGAGACGTCTGAATCAAGGATGATACTGCAGCAAGACATTCGCTACTCAGTATATAGTGTAGCACCCCCGCGTACGTGCGGTAGAGAAACATCAGACTATATTAATCACATTTAATTTAGGATTTGGGGCAACACAAACATAGTCCATCGTCCATGAGAAGTTAGATCGACATGCTCGTGCAACATAACAACGATTATTTATAATCGCTACGCTAGGCGACAACACGACGTTATGCATTCTGGCATTTACACAATGATGGTTATTGCAACACACAAGACGTTGTTCATCTTCAGATATAATTACTGTGTGATTTGCACTACCACGCATCAATATGCAACATACAGGTGTTATATTGACAGCGCACTCGAACAGCAGATGATGATAAAAGGGTTGAGAACAACATAGTAAGTTCATGCTTAGCAAACCGCACCTGTCAGTCAATCATATTGATAAATTAGCTTGTTGACTGACATCTGACGCCGCTGCAGCGATTCGTAGCATGCAATCGCTGTTTACCTTCCCTTCGATTTTTCGCTCTGGTTTAGACAATTTCCACTACACAACACTGGCAGGACAATTCCACTCGAAATGCATGGTATGTAATCGGCAACACGTCCAATTCTCTTATACAATGGTTATACTGGGTTGGCTCTTGCGAGCGCGCCATTTGAAAGTCCAATATTCGTAGATCTTCATGAGAGGTATACACAGAGCATTACACTCTTGCACAGAATGATATAAAGCTTCTCCAGAACAAGCGTTTGATATTCAGAAACCTCTGATCGAATCAACATACAAGACTCAACATACAAGACAATATAGAAGACCAATCGCAACAGTGGTTTGCTCACCTGCATGACCACGTGCACGAGTATATGGCACGCCAATGACCAATAATGTTAACCGATTGGACCCACTACAACAATATAGATTCGCTATTAAATGAAAAATCGTCAGCCATTGCTGTTTATGCACTGGAACACGCATAAGTAGATAGCAGAGACATTGGGGGACGTAGCGTTCCGAACGAGTTAATATGTATACGTATTTTATAATGAAGGCGACAAATCGTGACAAGATGCACAACTCAATCGTTTGTACTGCAACCCTTGTTGATATCTTAATATACTGTCCAAAGAAATTATACGTTCTATAAAACAAAAATTACGTATTCGTATTAAGTTACTCGCAACTGCACTGGTGGTTCGGGTCAAGCACGATGTAGGTAGCGTGCTCTTATGATCTGCCCATAACAATACGAACACACCAAATCCAAATACGTCTTTTTATCCACACGTGACGAGTTTAAGTATTAATACATAATATTTATATCCTTTCGCTAACACATGTGTAAATCTAACACAATCCATGGTTTATTTATAACAGCGTTTGGAGCTGCGATCTTGATTTTATGTTGTGTTTCGTACTTGTATATGTGTATGTGGTGTAGGAGCTGCTCGCGTAAGCACCCATGCGTTGACGGCGAGAGCCAATCGCACTGATCAGTGTTTGCACTCTGATGGCGTATGGAGTCTTTTGGTTATTTGATGAGTGAATACTTTCTTGACGCCTGTCAACTCCTGTCCTTCTTTCTATTGAAAATAGCCGCTTGAATAGAGCATTGCTTGTCGAGTAGCTTACAGATAAAAAAGGTACTTGGATATAGATTCATCCGAAAACTGAATGGTTATACCAAATAGTTTACAACATTGTGGGACACATCCTAAATAGCTTACTGTTGGGTATCATTACTAAGATCTGGTATCTGATAAAATATCTGTCTCCGGTATTTCATACGATATATCTTAATATTCGATTAGTTGTATAATATTTTTATTTCGCCGTATTGGTCCTATCTTATATGTCAAACGTGACAGCATTTTTGAGCCATCGTGAATCAAAATAGTATGTCGTGCTTGCACAACTGACTAATGCAGTTCGTTTGGGTCGCTCAACTATTACTGGGGTTTAGGATGCCGTCACAATGTCCAAGGTTCGTCGACACACCAAGAGCTAACGTCAAATGCCTGATATTCTTGTCAGCATGTATCCGTCGCAATCGAAGACTGCACTCGCCGATCATTGTATGTCGACGTGGTCTTACTTTACGTCACGAGCTTGTGTCTACCTCATGGATCAATCGCCCTGTCAAGCAAGCAGAGCGTTACTCAACACGGCCAAGTCCTTTATGTTCGCCACGTTCACTAGCCGGTCTAAACTTGGCTCTTGACCGACGCCCTTTCACCTCAGACGTGCCTAGCAATTGCTCGGTGCGTGCAACATCGTCATCTGCGCCGATACATCGTCGTGACGCGAACGCGAGCATTCGTGAGAGACGAACGCATCACGTAGTGGCCGGCACGACCCGCTGCGCGTGGGGAGAGCGCAGCGCGAGCATGAGCGGCTTGAAAGTGCTCCCAGTCGAGGACGAAGTCAAGGCGATCAACGCAGACGACTCGCCCGTCAGGCGCATCCGCACCACGGCGCCAGGAGGTGCAGCCACAATAACCTCTGACGCAGACGTGGTCGACACGGACCGCGTTGCGCCGCTCAGGAACGACAGTCTCTCGAACCTCATTGTGCGTGGCGACCCCGGGTTCCTGACCGCCCCGATGCCAAAGAAGACGTTCCAGCCGCCAAGTCTCGGCGCCGCCACTGCGTCGTCCACGCCATCGATAGCAACCATGCAGCGCTACCAAATGTCACGATCAGGCACGCTCAAGCGCTCGTCGACCATGCAGGAACTGCTCAATGGACCGAGCAAGGCGACGCTACTCTCCAAGCAGAATGCGCTCATCGAAAAGCGCAAGCACCTCGGCAAGCACTCCTTGTCGGATCGACTCGCATACATCGTCGATCAGTACATCTCGACGCGCAAAGGGCAGACGTTTACGCTTGCGGTCGTTGGGCTCGTGCTCACATTCCTCGGTGGCTGTATCCTCAAGCTGAGCCAACCAACGGAGCTCTTCTCCGAGATGATCTGGGAGTCGTGGACGTTCCTCGGCGACACAGGCTCGCACACGTCACTGACCAGACCGGTACGTATGTGTTCATTACATGCGCTTCCACGACACATCGTGAACGAGTGTGTCTGATGCAAACCACTCACACTCGTACTCCTGTGTGTGTGTCTGTCGCGCAGGGTCTGCGGTTCATTGGCGTAATGACGAGCATGCTCGGTATCCTATACTTCTCGGTCATCATGGGTTTTGTTGTCGATGGCATTCGCGATAAGATGGACAGTCTGAAGAAGGGCAAGAGCCGCGTCGCCGAGGAGCGCCACACAGTGCGTATGTGCGTATGTGCTGACTGCTGATTGCTGGCCGCACTGTAGGCGCGTTCGTTGCCTAAGTTGACTGCACTGACGCACTGGCATACAATCCACGCAGCTCATGCTCGGCTGGACCGACAAGTCAATCTCGCTCATCCGGCAGATCTGTCTCGCAAACGCGAGCGAGCACGGTGGCGTGATTGTCGTACTCGCCGAAGCCGAGAAAGAGGACCTCGAGGCCGAGCTCGCGTCGCATTTACCAGTCGAAGAGCTCCGCGGCACAAAGGTCGTCTTCCGCACGGGCACGCCGCTGCTCTCGGTCGACCTCGTCAAGGTCGCAGCGCACCGTGCGCGAAGCATCATCATCCTCGCCAACTCGGCAGGCGACGCCGACCGCTCGGACGCGGCCGTGCTGCGCACCGTCCTGAGTCTCAAGACACTGCCTGAAGTGCGTACCCACCATGTATATGTGCGTGCGAGCGAGTGATAGTCGTACATGTACTTACAGCCGTCACTTTGCGTTTGTCGTCTGCATGACGTCCTCCCAACACCAGTTGAGTGGCCACATCGTCGCGGAGCTCCGCGACATTGACAACGAACCGCTCGTACGTCTCGTTGGCGGCAAAGACGTCGAAGTGCTCGTGTCGCACGACGTGATCGGACGGCTCGTGCTTATGGCCGCACGGTCGCCAGGTCTTGCCCGCGTCTTTTCGTGCCTCCTCGGCTTTGAAGGCAACGAGTTCTACTTCAAGGCCTGGCCTGAGTGCACGGGCGTGCCATTCCGCGGTCTTTGCGAGCGCTTCCCGGACGCGACGCCGCTCGGGATCAAGCGCGCGAGCGGTGAAGTGCTCATCTTCCCCGACTGGGACACGATCGTACAGCCCGGTGACCTGATCCTCGTGCTTGCCGAGGACGACGACACGTACAAAGCGTGTCCGGCGGTTGTCGTCGACGTTGGTGCACTGCCGCCACCGCCGCCCAAGGTCGAGCGACGCGAGAAGATCCTCATGTGCGGCTGGCGCCGTGACATTCGCGACCTCATTACGCTGCTCGACTGCCTCGTTGGCGCCGACACGGAGCTCCACATGGTGTGCGAAGAGCCACCGCACTTGCGCACGAAGCTCCTGCGCGAGAGCGGCCTCGACGTCGATCGGCTCGAGCACCTCGTGCTCGTGCATCACTTTGGGAACACCGCGATCCGACGGCACGTCGGGCGTCTACCACTCGAGTCGTTCACGTCGATGATGATCCTGTCGGACCAGTCACGCGAGACCGACATCATGAACTCGGACTCGCACTCGCTCGCGTCGTTGCTGCTGATTCGCGACCTCCAGGCCAAGTCGAGTCGCAAAGACGTCGACTGGATCACCGAATGCAAGTGCATTAGCGAGATCCTCGATCCGCGCACGCAGCGCACGATCTCGACGAGCTCGACGATCTTGCGCCTATCCGAGTTCATCCAGTCGAACGAGCTCGTGAGCTGCATCCTCGCAATGATCGCCGAGAGTCGCGACGTCTGCGTGCTCCTCGACGAACTGCTTGGGCCACATGGCGCGTACTTTGAAGTCGAGACTGCGATGCGATACTGCGGTCCGTTTGAGGTCGTGTCGTTCTGGCAGCTCGCGAAGCGCGCGATGACGCTCGGTGAGATCCTCTGCGGCTACCAAGTACGCGGCGCGATCGACGAGACCGTGCTGAACCCGCCGGCAAAGGCGACAGCGCGCACGTGGTGCAATGTCGACATGATCGTATTGCGATCCAAGAACGACAACGTGCTGAGTAGCAGAACGTCGGCGCCGCAGCACCGTGTATCAGTCGCCAAGACCGCGACCGACTTTGAGCGCACGGAGAAGAGTCGTTTGGGTAAGTCGAGCTTTGTGCGGCAGCACATACTCGAGGCGCTCGTGCAGGAGCAGGAGCTCGCGAGCATCGAGCAGGTCTCGAGCGCCGACCGGCAGAGCCTCGCGCGCGCCGTACAGTCGTTTGTCGAGATCACGCGGCACGACTCGGTGATTGGCAACGACAACCTACCGCCCGTCATCGGCGATGACCAAGTCGCTGTGAACGCCAAAGCGCTGCGGTCACTCGTTTCGATCGCGCGCATTCTCGCCGACACGCTCGAGAAGTGTGATTCGGGTGGTACACTCGAAGACAGCAGCATCAGCAGCAGTCGACGCTGGACAATTGGCGACGAGCCAGTGACCGAGTTTGACATGAACTCGGTCTGACTACAATCTACAACAAATGTGTCAAGATCGTATTTGGTGTTTGGTGTAGTGTGTCGTAGGCAAGTCCGAAACATCTCGAACGTCGTGCTGACGACATTCACATGAGTGTCGCCTTTTGTGTCTGGGATGTCACGCCATGACGAACTGGACTATCGAACAGGAAGCACAAGCTTACTGAAGTAGTAATAGAGCCTGTAAAGGTGTCGAGACACAATCCGAGTCGCTGCGACTTGGCAAAGGACCTTGTAGTACAGTGAGTAAACCTCTGCTCTCGACACACTTGGCTCTTTATCTCGCGTCGCTTCACTCGACCGAACTCAAAACCTGAATTTGACGCTCGTTTTGTGAATTATTGTGCTCGATTAGTGATTGATTCTAGATTTTTCGACATGCCGGTCCACTATTCTGGCCTCACAGTCTGGAACCCGGCTGCTGTCTTGCGTTCAGTATGGGCCACATTGACTTGCGCGTCAGTATGTCGACTGAGGAATCTGCGACTCCCTTTTCAGCAGATCGAGAGCGCCAGCCACCAGGACGAGACAAGCGCCGCCGCACGCAGCAGCAGCAGGCACGCGAGAGCACTACTAGCACCGCAAGCAGCATGAGCAGCGAAGTCGAGGCCGAAGCCTTCAAGGCGCAAGGCAATGAGCTCTACAAGCGCGGCAACTACCAAGGCGCGATCGACAAGTACACGCAGGCGATCGACGCCGCGCCGACAGTCGTCGCGTACTACGGCAACCGCGCAGCAGCGTCGTTCATGATCGGCAAGCACAAGGACGTGATCACGGACTGCAACCGCGCAATCGTGTTCGACCCGACGTTCTTCAAAGGCTACGTGCGCAAAGCCAAGTCGCAGCTCGCTTTGGTACGTTTGAGTGAGTCGTCGTAGTGTGTATATGCACACATGGACTGCTGCTCGAACGAGCAACGCAATAGCAACGCAACCTGACGCTTGGGTGTGTGCATGTGCATGTCTACTGCAGGGCGAGACCGATGGCGCGATCAAGTCGCTGCAGGCCGGCCTCATTCGCGACCCAAACAACTCGACGCTGCTGAACGAGAAGCGGCAGATCGAGATGGCGCTCGACAAGGTCCAGCGCGGCAAAGAGCACGTGCAGGCGGTGCGTCCTCGTGTCTAGTGTAGCTATGTGTGTGCGTAGTGTAGCTATGTGTTTATTGTACATGATGTGTGTCGATGCTGACGTTCGTATCACCCAATCACCCACATCCGACTTGCTCCTTATACAGCGCCGCTTCCTCCAAGCCGTGAGCTGCTTTGACAGTGCGCTGCAGACGTGCACGGGCTCGAGCGAGATCAAGCTCGCGCGTGCCGAAGCGCTGATTGGCTGCGAGCGCTACGACGAAGCGTTTGCTGCGCTCACGCAGCTCATGCGGTCGAACGCGAGCAGTCCGGACTTGCTGTTCCTGCGCGCGCGGTGCCTGTACTTTCAGGGCGAGTTCCCGAGTGCCATCAAGCACTTGCAGCAGGCGCTGCGCTCGGACCCGGACAACAGCACGTTCATGAAGGAGATTAAGCGCATCCGTGCGTTAGAGAACAGCAAAGAGGACGCAAACAGCGCGTTTAAGGCCGGCCGCATGGCCGATGCGATCGCCAAGTACTCGGAGTGTCTGCTCATTGACCCAGCGAACAAGGCGTTCAACTCGAAGATCCACTGTAACCGCGCGAATGCACTCTCGCGCCTCGGGCGCCACGACGAAGCGATCAAAGACTGCGACAAAGCGATCTACTACGACCACGGCTACGCGAAAGCGTACTTGCGCAAAGCCGCGTGCCTCAAAGCGCTCGGCGGCGTTGACAACCTCGAGCAGGCGCTGCGCGAGTACGAAAAAGCGTCGAAGCTCGTCGGTGACGATGCGCAGCGCGACATTCACAGCAGGTATGATTGGGTGATTGGGTATTTGGGTATTTGGGTCGAAAACTCATGATGACTGGCACACACACTACAGCATTCGCGAGACTAAGACCGAGCTCAAGAAAGCGAAGCGCAAGGACTTTTACAAGATCCTCGGTGTCACGCCGAGCGCGACCGAGGCCGACATCAAGAAGGCGTACAAGCGCATGGCGCTCAAGTGCCACCCGGACCGGCACGCGAGCAAGACGGACGAAGAGAAAGCAGCCGCCGAGGCGTCGTTCAAGGACATTGGCGAGGCCTACGCCGTGCTCTCGGACCCGCAGAAGAAGCAGCGATACGACTCGGGCGTCGACCTCGAGGACCTCGACAGCGACTTTGGCGGTGGTGGTGGCGGCATGAACGGCATGGGCGGCGTCGATCCGTCGCAGATCTTTCAGGTATGTGTTCGCATAGATTGGTGTTTGTTAGTGTCGTGGGTGATTGGCATGAGGGTGTCGCTGTCGGACACTGACGCCAAGCGTGCTATGTACCGCTATGCTCGCAGATGTTCTTTGGTGGCGGCGGCGGCATGGGTGGCATGGGTGGTATGGGCGGTATGGGTGGTATGGGCGGCATGGGCGGTATGGGTGGCGGCCACAGCCACGGCGGCGGTGGTCAGCGATACCACTTTGGCTAGACCTCGCATACTCGAGCTGCGGTGCAGATGTGTGGCGCTCGTATCTCGCTGCTGGTTCAGCGCTGCTCGCACGTCGGAGGCAACGGCGCCGAATAGCGAGACCGCGTTGTGTTGCACGTCTCTTGGTCGCTTCTTCTCTATTGGTCGTTGTTGCTGTCATTGTTGCGTTGGATACGTTGTGTGTCTGTTGAGATGCTCTCTCGTGTTCTATCTATGAGCTACATCTACTGCCGCAAAGTTGCGCGTCATGGACACATTCGCATCGACGTACTGGCATGGGCACACAGAATGTCGTTCGTTGACCCACAAAGCAGCAGCTTGCATCTACAATGGTCGCGAGCCAGTCGTTTTGATGCGCTGCACTGCTTTGTCGCACGTCGCATCGGCCAATTGATTGACCAACTGATTCGGCAAGTCGCAGCGTGAGTGACACGCATTTGCGAGCGTGAGGACAATGGATGACAGTGCGACGACAAAAGCGCCGCGCCGCGAGCGCGCCGAGAGCGGCACGGACAGTGCGACCAAGCGTCAGCGCACAGCGAGCGACGCTACTACTGCTGAGAATGCGTACGCAGGCTTTGTTGTGCCGCATGACGGCTATGAGCTCGAGCGCGTCGACATCCGCGACGTGACGCCGCAGAGCTTCTTTGAGCGGTTCGTTGCGACGCGCACGCCAGTCGTGCTCAAAGGCTTCATTAACGACGACGCGTTCACGGCGCCGAGCAAGTGGACAAACAAGTACTTGAGTGCGACTGCAGGCGATGCGCGGCTCGCAGTCGAGCGCCGCGGCGACACGCGCGAGAAGTTTGGCCGCGGCATTGAGGTGCCAATGACGTTCAAAGAGCTGCTCGATCTCATTGCGAGCGGCGACGAGATGCACTACCTCACGACGCAGGACGTCGAGGCCGACGCGGACGACGGACGACCTGAGCTCATGGCGCCGTTCGTTGCCAAGTTGCAGCACGACTTTCCGCTACAGCCAGCGCTGCTTGGGCACCTCGTGCCGCAGAACATCAACATCTGGATGGGCAACAACAAGGACGGGTCGTCCAGTGGGCTGCACCACGACTACCACGACAACCTGTACATCCTGTTGCGCGGCAAGAAGCGCTTCCGGCTCTACTCGCCAGCCGACACGCATCGCATGTACACGCGCGGCACGCTCGTGCGCGTGCACGCAAACGGCCGCATCAACTACGCGGGTGAAGAGACGACTGCGTACGGCGCCGACCCGCTCTCCGAAGCCGCTGCGCTCGCCGCAATGGAGAAGGACGACGCCGAGCGCGAGCTCGCACTTGCCGAGCAAGACGTTGCACAGGCAGCTGCGAGCAGTGACGCAGCAGCGCAAGCACGCGCGCAGACGCAGCTCGAGGCAGCCGAGGACCGACTCGACAAGGCGATGCTCGCACTGCTGCGCGTCGAGCGCGACGAAGACGCTGACGGGTCCGAGCCTGAAGACGGCGAGTTTGGCGCGTTCCACTTTGACGAAGACGATGGCGACGACGATGACGACGACGACGATGAGGGCGATGGTGAAGGTGACGTTGACGATCGCGAGGACGCCGAAAGCGATGCATCCGACTGCAAATCCGAGACGTCGACAGGCAAGCGCGTCGTCGACAAGACCGTGAAGGACCCCGTGAACTTTAGCCGCGTCGACACTTTTTTGCTGCGCGACCCGGCGTCGGTCG
Source organism: Globisporangium echinulatum (assembly GCA_023336405.1). Taxonomy (NCBI): domain Eukaryota; phylum Oomycota; class Peronosporomycetes; order Pythiales; family Pythiaceae; genus Globisporangium; species Globisporangium echinulatum. The sequence continues at coordinate 5,567 of JAADWX010000034.1, read as the reverse complement.
AGACGCTGCAGCGCGAGTTCCCGCTCTTTAGCGACGCGAAGGCAGCGTTCTGCGAGCTGAGTGTCGGTGAGATGCTCTTTCTGCCAGCGTCGTGGTTCCACGAGGTTGAGTCGTTTGGTGGCGGCGCAGCAAACGGCGGCCACCTCGCGCTCAATTACTGGTACCACCCGCCGGATGCGCTCGAGTCGTTCGCGACGCCGTACTCGTCGCCGTTCTGGCCGCGCGACTGGGCACAACGCATGGCGCAGCGCAGTGCGAACGCGTCGGCACGTGATGACGTTGAGGCTGCTGCGTCCTCGTGAGCGAGACGTTTTGGTAGCTGATGGACACTTTGGTGCATAAAAGAGCTAAATCTGTCTTGCTGTGTGATTGGCTCTGTCTGACTATCTGCTGGCTAGCTGTTTGACTACCTCTCGATCGGTTGGACAAGACGTGCTTGGCACTGCTCACGCTGACGGGCTCAACTTGACCCTGCTGGAGAGCGATGACGAGTGACGCGAAAGCGACAGTGCCGATTTCTTGCGCGCCTCTGCTGCTGCAAGCGCAAACGCCGAGACTGCTGCGATCGTCGCGCGGGGGCTCTCGTCTGCGTCGCCCTTGGCCGCGCGCGCAGTTCCGACGCTGCTCTCGACGACCGTTTCGGTGTGCGTCGAATCGCGAGCACCTGTGTGCGTCCACTCGCCCGAGACTGGCTCGTACTCGTATTCGTACTCGTGCTGCTCCTGCATACGCTCGTGTGCGCGCGGCTTCGTGATGCAGTTCACGACCGAGTCGCGCGGATAGTACGTCTGTGCGTGGCTGCTCGCGTCGCTTAGGATGCACGGCGTCGTGTCATGGCGCAGCAGAGCGCGTTGCTGCTGCTGCTGCTGCTGCTGTTGTGGGCACTCAGCTACGTCCGAAAGGATGCACGGCGCAGTTTCGTGGAATCGGTGGACGTTCGAGAGGTGCTTCAGCGGCTTGCTCGACTGCGTTCGCAGCGCACTCACAGACGCTCGACGGCGCATCTTGCGGTTGCCCTTCAGCAGATCCGCTGGCTCGGTCGCTATGACCGCCGGGATCGAGTCGTCAAGCTCAACGATGACCCAGCGGCTCGAGTCGGTCGGACCTGCGCCGGCGTATCGTACCGAGTGCTTGCGCGCGAGCTGCTGGAGCTGCTCACTCGGCGGCGCGTCGGCGTCCATGCGCAGCTGGATGCACGGACCGCCGCCGTAGAGCCGCACAAAGACGCTCCAGACCTCCTCGCTCACGATGCGGTAGTCACCACCGGCGTCGTTGCCGCGGCTCCGTTCGAGTCCGTCCTTCGGCACGAGCTTGCCGCTCACAAAGTTGAGCAGTGCGTAGTTCGTGATCAGACCCGGTCGACGCACGTGTCGCGGCACAGCGCGCTGAGTGGCAGCTGCTGCCCTCTGCTTGCGGCTCGGCACGCCGTGACCCGACAGCGGTGCGTCAATGTGCACGTACTGGAGCCACTGCTCGAGCCACGCCGTGCTCACGACGTAGAACTTGGGCTGAGGGTTCTTGCGCGATTTTGCGCGCGCACGCACGACTTCGTCGAGTTCGTCGGACGGCGACGGCAGTGCTGTACTGCCACCACTGCCACCACTCACAAGCTGCAGGTGGCTGTTCTTGCTGTCAATGACGTACATGTCGTCGTCGTTGGCGTCGCATCCCCAGTGCTCGGCTGGCGCGTAGCTGCTGCACTCGTCGACGCGGTCGTCGCGCATGCCAAACGGGTCGGTCGTGACAGCTGCGTGCGCGGCAAACTGTTTCACGCGCGGGTCGCTCTGCGCTGCCATGTGCTTGAGTGTCCCAGCACAGGCGTTGCACGTGCGCTGCGGCGCGCCGTCCTTGATCAGGCGATGCTGGCTCCGGTTCCCGCGTGCGAACGGGAAGTACGTGCGCTGGAGCGAGCAGTCGTTGCACGCGAGCAGGCCGCAGAGGCGACAGTGGTGCCGCCGCCGCGTGAGGTGAAACGCTGCGAGGCAGATCTGGCACCGCTTGCTCGCCGTGTCAGGCACCCACTCGGCTGCAGCCTCGGGGTTGGAGTAGTACGCGCGCGGGTCGCGCTTCCACGGGTAGAACGAGATCGAGTACATCGTCGGCGGCATCTTCTTTACGTGTCGTCGCAGTGCAGCCGCGACAGACGACGATGTGGACGCCGACGATGTTGACGACGACGGTGTTGGCACCAGCGACGCTGACCCGGTCGACGACGACCGTGTGAGCGCCATGCGCATGTGGGAGATGCTGCGGCGCCAGCGGTGCACACTCTTCTCGGGGCTCGCAGGCCCGTCTTCCTCGGGCTGGAGGATTGCAATGTCCTCTTCGTCGTCATCGTCGTCGTGCTGCGTCAAGTCGTGATCGTCGTGACGATGCTGACGTAGTTGCTGTGTTGCTTCCTCGTCCTCTTCGTCTTCGTTGCAGACTGTGATGACGCTCGTGCCCGTCGTACTGACCGAGTTGCGTTGCGTCTTGTGCCGACGCAGCGACATGCGCAGCGATTGGAGCGCAGTCATGCGCGAACTTGGCGGTGCTGACACCCTCGCTGGCGCCGACACCAGTGACGACATCGTATCGGACGCGGTCTTGGAAAAGTCGTCGCTCGTGCTTTCGCTGACACTTTCGCTGAAACGCTCAGGGATCGCGAGCTTGCACACCTGTCGGGTACTACTGCTACTGCTTCTGCTGTTACCCAGCATCGTCGCCGTCGATGTGCTGCTGCCACCAACGCCAGGTCTGCGATTACTGTTGGGTCTCCGACGTTCGTCTCTACCAGCGCTGCGTGGACGATCGATTGACGTCGAGATACCGCGTCGACGACTGTCAGAGTACTGCTGTTCCTGAATGCGACACGGAGCCTCACACTTGTTCAGCATGATGATATGTGTGTCGAGATGGTGCGTTCTACTGGTAGTGTTGCTGTAGTCGCTGTTCACAATAGAGAGTGGACGTGCGTATGCTACGGTCCTAAATCGCAAGTGGCTTGCAAGTGACTGGCGCGTCTGCCTGTGTTGCTGCGATTGTGGTGAGCGTCCTGCAGCGGCCGACGAACGAGCCAGCGAGGAAGCAAGTGTTCTGCCATCCATGTTTAGCCGTTGTTGTTCTACTAATACCCACTGCAAAGAAGAACAAATCGCAGCAGGTTCTTCGATCTGCGACGTGGGCGGAGCAAGTCGGTATATATCTGCTGTTTGTCGAAGGAATGAACGAACGCGCTGTCGTTCGAGCTTCTCGTGATTCAGCTGTGGAAAAAATAGCGTAGAAGGAAACACACCAGTACTATTGTTCGCCTCACATCACACACGCTTTCTTGGATACGAGTCAAAGAATGATCATATCATATTCGCGAGCGAGCAAAGCGATCACCATCGCAATCAACGTGACGTCGCGCGACTGGACCGGACTGGACTTTCAAGTCGAACAGGCGATCACTTGCCGAGCTCACGTGGCTGTAGCACATCGAGGTGGTCGGCGCACACATGACTTGTCCACACCTGCTGCAAAAACTTGATACGATGCGGCAAGCGGCAACAGCAGCTGACTGCACTGATTGCACTGATTGCGTCAAGTAAAGGTGAGCGACGAGACTGCGATGCGGGCGAACAACAAGCGATATAGGATGTCGAGCTGCCTTCGACACACGTTGTCCGTGGTGCATCTGCTGCGTTGTGGATTGGCGGTGTATCTGCTGCGCCGATATCGCCTGTTGTGTAGCGCGTCCACCCTATACTCGCAATAACACAATCTCAAACGCAGCAGTGGTCTCGGTATACCGCCATTTCAATCAGCGGTGACGACAAGCTGGACTCCATACCGATACGATGGATGGTACATGCACGCTGTGAGCGCCGACGTTTGCATGCCAAAACGCATTCGAAGTGATTGAGAGCTACAGACGATTCGAGTCGATCTGGCATTTTCCAGCTGCACATCCTCGGGTGTACAAGAATGTGAACTGGGTGCGGTGAAGCAGCAACTGCAACAAAGGGCGATGCGCCGATCACGCGAAAAAGCGAGACCATGGATAGATTCGAGTCAAGCTCTCCCACCTGTGGTGATAAGGAGAACATCAATCGACGCCACAAACAATAACATCATGCAAGCGAGGTCTATGCAGCTACGCTTGCGGCAGCAGCCTCATGCGCTCATCAGAGGCTCTCTACCATCCTGGAACGCGAGCGCCTACAGCTCGAAAGTGATCCACGCAAACAGAGCTGATAGTGGCACGAGGATCAACGTATGTGCTTGATTGAACGTCGTAGTGACTCCCTTCTTGCCAAGTTAGTCAGCCGATACGTCGTGATTTGTGTATGGCTGGATCAAGCGACAGAGAACAAGAGCAGTGCAATGCTTGTCAAAGCGCGCGTTATCAAATGTTCGTCGTCGAAAGGAGGCTCGCACACACGCCATTCGTGCATTTACGTGTGCATAGAAGCCTGTCGGAAGAGATACCGGTGCCTCTCGTGCGACGGCCGTGCTCAAACTGTGTACGAGCAGGTTGCTGAGGATTGCTGCTGATACTAAGGTGTGTGTTTCGTGCTCGCTGAGCTGTCTGTCTGATTCTTCACGCTTTACATCGTGCGAGTCTTCAATGTGCATAATTCAAGGCAGGTTCACTACAGCTGAACGAGAGCTGTGACTGACCTTGTGATATATCGTCTAGACTACGAATACACATCTTGGTGATCATGACAAGTAATGATACACTATCAGTAGCACCCGTATGCGTTACCACACCCTCACGACATATCATACACATTCATACACAATCGTGCACACACGCAAATTGATGCAGTTCATATACGGGACGCACCAGCATATCATAAGCACGCAACGGCTGCTTAGAACGAAAACATGGATACAACTATTCAACGGATACTGTCGTGCAGTTTATACTACAACCAAACAAACACACCACAATCGCAATAAGTAGGGACCACACACTCTGCCACGCACTACATGTACGTCATTGTAAATAGTCGCACAGTGCATCTACCATCCAAACACGGCAGTGCACTTCGACCAACACGTTCATGCTATGCGGCAAAAACAACGTACTCAAACTTATATACGCAGCCTCACATAAACACATACATACACCCACAAACAGGTGTACACGTATACTAATGACACGCCTTTAAACTTTACCATATGTAATCATACAACATACAACACAACACCACGCGCTCACTCACGCGATCACGCATGTACAAAACAAACACACACACGTCACATGGATACACCCATACATATGCTTACACACTATCGCTCATTAATAGTTGCATTGCTCACATTTACCAGACACACAAACACAACCAAATTGGGCAACTATTACTTCACACGAAAATATACTAACAACATATCATCGCAAATATCGCACATTACATGTCTACGCAAAATGACACACATTATAAACAACGCTCTGAAGAGAGACACTTCAGTATACATTGCACTCACGTAGTGACCCTCTTTGCCAAAGATCGTGTATCAACCGTTGTGTACACGTCTGGATATACACATATCTCGCTTACATCCGCACCCACACTTTACGGTGCACTTCGACCGAC
>JAADWX010000033.1:0-68741 GCA_023336405.1 Globisporangium echinulatum | reverse complement strand
GTGAAATCGCATTATCTGGCAATTCTATTGCACTGCATACGCGATATGATTATCTAATAGATACGACGTCCAACAAATCAGCGAATGGCTGAGTTTATTTTTCTTCGCAAGGAATAATACTCACCCTCTCAATAGTGTTACTGGAGCGCAGAGCAAAAACTACTTGGCGGAATCGATCGATTTTTGGTGGGTTCGATCCGCAATCGTTTTGGCTTCATTTGAGCACGTTTTGAATACAAAGAAATGAGTTTTGGTTCCGACAGTCTAAAATATGTTCATGTTCAGAAACCACTGTCGCGGACTGTATACTCTATAATTGCATATATATTATTCACATTCATTCCATTCTCAAAAAACATATAATTGTGCTGTTTATTGCAATGTCGAATCTGGGGATTTTGACTATCTGGCCATTACATGGCCTGTATAAGAAACGTGTTTATCCATGTATCACTTTCTCGTAACACGAATCTTGACCAAGAACATTGTCCAAATTTCAATTACGTTCAATTTTTGAATCGAATCAACGCCTGGTCGATTTCGACGCACACTCGAACGAGCAAAGGCGGGAAGTGCGATTTCATTGTCTCGCGCGCCCCGAGATCGTCCACGTCGCCACAGACAGCCGCACATACACAAACGAGAAGACTCTGCGCAAGCGTACATTAGATAGCAACAGCAATCATGAGCGACGCACAGGAGCAGCAACAGGAGACCGCGAGCACGCCTGAAAAGACGCCAGCGCAGCCTGTAGCAGAGCCGACGAGTCATAGCAAAGATGTTGTCCCTGCCGCGAGCAGCACGAGCGACGGCGTTGCCGCGGCTGCAGCGACAGATGCGAAGACGACGACACACAACGATGCAGCGGATGTGACGTGCAGCGAGACGGCTGTCGATGTTTCGATTACCGTGGAAGCTACGACTGTGGTTACCGAGGCATCGATTGCCATGAGCGAGCCAGCAGTAGCTGATGACTCGGCTGTCTCGACCCCAACCCAGAGCGAGTCGCCGCAGCAGAATGCAGAGGCGAAGCAAGCGGCGTCTGACGCTGTCACAACGACGCCGCAGCCCATCAAATCGGTGAAGCGCACAGCTGCTGGCTCAGTTGGCAAAGCTGGCGTGAAGGCCCGGAGCGCGGCTGCTGCTGCTATGTCGACACCGTCGAAGCGCACGCCAGCTGCCAAAATGCCGAGCAGCGCCAAGGTGTCGAGCAAGAAGTTTGACGTGATCCACGCCAAGCAGATCGCTAACGAGCCGACGATCAACGAGCACGACAGAGCGAAGCGTGCGAAAGCCGAGAGCGTGTCGGGGCCGCACTCGGTCGCGCGGGCAACGCGCAGCTCGACAGCAAAGAAGGTCATGCCGGCAGCAAAAGTCACTGCGACAACCACGCCGGTGAAGAAGAAGATCGTGTTTCGAGCTGCGCGCAACCACGTCGGCGTCGCGGACCGCCCAACGATCTCGAGCGCGCTCAAGCGCGCCGAGCCAAAGCGCGCAGTGCCAGCCAAGACTGCGCCGTTTTCGTCGACCGTGACGGCGGTCGCCAAGAAGCCAGTTGCAAAGGTCAAGGCCGCAGCTACGAGCAGTGCGAAAGCAGCAGCAACAAAGCCAGCACGGCCGCTCAACTACAAACCGTACACGGGACCGCTGCCCAAGTACAAGGAAGACCCGCTGTTCTCATCTGTACCACTAGGCAAAGCCGCTGCGACGCCAGCGAAGCCAAAGCGCGCAATGACACCGATGAAGGTCGGTAAAGAGAACGCGAAACCAGCGCCAAACACGCGTGCAGCTGCTGCGACGCGCGCGGCGTCGACGTCAGCGGCAGCAACTGGCCGCACGCCGATCAAGAAAGCGACGTCGTCAGCAACGTTGACAGCGCCTGCAAAGAACGAGCGGCGCGCCAAGTTTGCGCAGACCGCGAAAGCAAACGCAGCAGGTGCGCGGCAGTCGCCACGTCGAGCAGCTGCTGATGCTGTTGCTGCTGGCGGCGATGGCGCCAAGACGCCAGTTGCTGCGTGAGACTGTCTTTCTCGCTTTGACGAGCAATGCGTGCAGCGCAGCACTCGTAGTCGCACGCTTAGCCATCCATTCGCATCTGAATTATCGAGTACACTTGCATTTTGAACTGTGGATTGTGGCGTTAAGTGGCTCTTGCGATGGCGATTGTATAGGCATGGCTGCAGTGATTGGTCAATTGAGCACAATGTTGAATATGTAGCCATTTCGATGCGAGTGAAATGCATATCGTCTGCATAAGCAAGCAACAAGCAACAATGACGCACTGTAAAGCAAGCAATGTCCTCTGGTGTTAAGGAAATGTGCCGCATTCAGCGACCTTTGACGATCGACAGACATGCATGAGAAGTTCGACGCAACGATTTGGACAAAGTGCGATTTCAACACAAGCGTGTCTGGCGCTGGATTTTCATGCATTCCGCTCCACACGTGATCGTCGATTGTCTGCGCTGCGGTGCTCTCACACACATCTGCCAGGACACGACGTTGCGATGGCTGCAGTTCAAGGTGGTGCTGGCAAGATGGTTGTGTTGTTTTGGGTGCCACACGAGTTGCGACTTCAAGATTCGCGTGTCATTGGCTGTGCCAATCGTAAGCGATTGGATTTTAGATGGCTTTTCTGTATGCTGAAAGCGGAAACGGTTGCTGCTGGCTCGATTCGTCCACCTCACCCTCTCAACATCGCATGCTCTAATTGTAAGCATGTGAAATAGATAAAGAGGTGAATTTGCTGTCCTTGAGACCAGACAATGGAATAGAAAAAAAATCAGGATGCAACCTCTGTATTTGATTACAACTGTCTCTCTGCACTTGCTTCTTTTCTACGGTTTTGCGTTTGTTTGCATTTCGCTCGCCTGCTGCACGAGCACAACTCATTCGTTGCGATCGCCCACACAAACACACAGGCCGAGCTGCGCCAAGCAACAACCAACCCAATCGGACACCTTCCTTTCGCAAGCACAATGGTCGCGCTCCGCTTCATGCTCGCCGCGCTGCTCGCTGCGACGCCTGCTGTGCTCGCACTCGACCAGTCGCTCTACGGCATCAACTACGACCTGCGCCAAGGTCCGGACTGGGACGCAAACAAGTGCAAGAATGCTGCGACGATCGCTGCCGACCTCAAGGTGCTCAAGACGATCACAACGAACGTCCGCACGTACGCGCTCGCCGACTGCGACGTTGCACCGCTGCTCAAGAGTGCGAAGAGCATCGGTATGACGGTCTGGCTCGGTGTCTGGGTCGCAGCCGACTCGTCGGTCTACGACAGCGAGGTCGCCGCGCTCAAGAAGCTCATCGCAGCGAACCTCATTGACGACAACGTCGTGGGCTTCAACGTCGGCAGCGAGGCCGTGTACCGCAAGGACATCACGGCAACAAAGTCGATCGAGTACCTCAAGGACTTCAAGAGCGTGCTCACAAAGAACAAGATCACGGCGCCGGTCGCAATCACCGACATCGTCGACATCCTCACGCAGTACCCCGACATGGTCGCAGCCGGCGACGTCGTGACCGCGAACCAGTTCCCGTTCTGGGAAAAGATCGACGCGTCCAAGGCCGTTGCGCAGTTCAACACGCGCATCCAGCCGCTCCTGAGTCTTGCAAACGGCAAAGAGGTCATCATCAGCGAGACCGGCTGGCCGAGCGGCGGCAAGAACGCAAACGCGTCTGAGGCGTCGCCAGAGGGTGCAGCGGTGCGTCGTGTGTGCTCGCGTGTGTACTGTGTGTTGTGTGGTGTGGTCTCTTGGCTGTTGTATGCATTTGGGTGCTTGCTATCTGCTGTATGGGACGACCAAGACGGCACTAGCCAAGATGGCGGATCACTGACAGCCGCTCGTGCGTCCCTTTCTCTGTGTATGTGATCGTGCGCTACGCAGCGCTACTTGAACGACTTTGTCGTGCTCGCGAAGGAGCAAAAGTGGAAGTACTACTACTTTGCTGGCTTTGACTCGCCGTACAAGGCCGAGCAGGCGCAGGAGCCCGAGACCGTCGAGGGCTACTTTGGCATCTTCTCGAGCGATGGCAAGATGAAGAAATCTTATGCGGATCTGAAGATTCAGAAAAATACTGATACGACGACGACAACGAATTCGACCTCGTCGTCGAGCACGAGTGGTGGGAAAGGGAGCACGAACTCGACAGGTACTGCTTCGTCTGCTACTTCTTCTAGCGCTGTTGCGGACTCGCAATCATCTGCGAACGGCACGTCGTCGACGACTGCGTCGGCCGGTAGCAAATCTACGACTGCCAGTGGTACTATCGATGCTGTCGATCGTATTGGCTGCGCGTATCTTCGATTGCCATGCGCAGAAGCTGCCGATTGACTGGTGCAGCAGCTGCGTGGGTCGCATGGACGCTGCGCTGACGCTGTGTTATGTCAATTGGCTGTGGTCACGTGCATATACAGGCAAGTCGAACCCAACGGGCGCCGGCACGGTCCACGCGAGTGATTCGACTGGTGCCGACACGGGCGCAGTCTCGAAAGACAAGTCGACAAACAGCACGAACGCAAACACGAATGCGAACGGCGCAGCGTCATCGCTTGCGAGCGCGAGCGTCGCGGCTGGTCTCGCGATTCTCTCAGCTGTGTTTTTGAGCCTGTAAGCGCCACGAAGGTGACTCTGGTGGCGTCGTCATCAGCTTCTGCGTTGCTCCGAGTCTTCATCGTGTCGATCGAGCAGCAGGAGTAGTCGACCGACGCCAGTACTTGTCGGCGTGACCGCTGCTGCAGGATCATGCATCTGCAGCGACGAGATCCATCATTGCGCACTTGTCCAGCCTCGGCTCCAAGGCGAATGTTGCGCGTGAGCACCATAAATCACAATTTACACCCGTTTCCCACTCGATCTGTACAAACCTTAGTATGTCATGCGAATGTTGCGAATTATGATCTGTCGTCAAGATGACTTGTTCTTTGCATATGCAACTTCACAAACATACCTTTTTGATTGAGCCAAACATCTGCAAACAAACCAAACGCATTCTCTTGATACAAGCGGCCGCGATGAACAGCAACAGCAACAACAGCGGCGAGGTCGGGACGTCGCTCGCCGCGCGGATAAACAGCGCTGCGAGCCATCAGCAGGCCGATGCCGTCGACGAGGGACTACTCGTGCTAGTCGTGGACACGAACCCGCTCTTCTGGTTTGGCAAGGACGGTGCGGAGCAGCCGACCGGCGACAGCGACTTCCAGCAGCTCATTGCGAGCATGCTCGTGTTCGTGAACGCATACCTGCTGCTGCACCGGAGCAACCGGATCGTGATCATCGCGGCGCATGCAGGTCGTGCTGAGATGCTGTACCCCGATGCGGACCAGACCGACACGTCAGGCAGCGCAGAGCAGTCGGCGAAGGTGAACGCAAACGTGATGCAGAAGCTCCAGGCGCTGAGCGACCTGCCACTCGACGCGACCAAGCCGAACGCGACGGCGATTGCTGCGTCGCTCTCGCGCTCGCTGTGTTGTACGTATCGTTTAGCGCTGTGTGTATGTGCATGGCTGCGCGCGGATCGCCGACTGACTCGCGTTTGCGAACGCTCGCGTCGTGCTGCTTCCTCCAGTCATCAACCGCGCGATCCGCGAACAGAGCGACTTGCGTCCACGCATCCTCGTGATCCAGCGCTCGCCGGATGTCTCGGAGCACTACATCTCGATCATGAACGCGATCTTTTCGGCGCAGAAGAAGAGCGTCGCAGTCGATGCGTGCATCCTCGCAAGCGAGCAGTCGTCGTTCATGCAGCAGGCCGCGTACCTCACCGGTGGGATCTACTACAAGCCGAACGACCACAGCGGCTTGCTGCAGTACTTACTCTCAATCTACCTCCCGGACCCGAGTATGCGCAAGCTCCTCAAGCTCCCGAGCCAGGACTCGGTCGACTTTCGCGCCATGTGCTTTTGCCACAAAGAGATTGTGTCGACTGCGTTTGTCTGTCCCGTGTGCCTCTCGCTCTTTTGCGAGTTCCAGCCGATTTGCTCAACGTGCGGCATTCGCAGCCGCATCCAGCCGGCAAAGAAGCTCCAGCAGAAGAAGCGCTTGCGTGCGTAGATAATTGCAACAGGTTGCAATGGATTGCACTCAATCAGAACAACGACAACAAAACAATCACGACGCAACATATACAATCACATGATTGTTGACAACAAGCACATAATGATGCTCCGGTAGATCCATCGCGCATTGACTGAGCCTCACAGTATCAACGATGTGAACGCGACAGAGCGTGTGTAGTACTTATTTATGGACGTGCGTGGATGACCACTGAGCGCGCACTGCTGGGACGTCTCGGACACAGCCAGCAGCTCACGGGTTCACGATGCTCTTGCAGAACGCCTCGACATTTGCTGCGCGGCTCGCCGTCGTGTCGTCCGACGCCTCGATGACTTTGATGATCTTGGAGCCCATGACGACGCCGTCTGCGAGCGCACTCGCTTGCAAAAAGTGCTCGCGCGACGACAGACCAAAGCCAAGCGCAAGTGGCAGCGACACGTTTGCGCGGACTGGCGAAGCAGACACACAAGCAGTCGTTAGTATACGGCACATACACAGCCCACGGTCGCAACTGGACAAGAGAGCAAGACACAGAGACGCTCGACGTACTCTTCTTCATGAACGCGTCGAGGTTTGGCGGCAGGTCCGTGCGCTCGCCCGTCACGCCCGTGAGGCTCACGCAGTAGACAAAGCCGTGCGCGACGGCTGCGATCACGTGCATGCGGCTCTCGGTCGTCGTTGGCGACACGAGCGGGATGTACGAGATGCCATGGCGCTTCGCTTCGCTGCTCAGAAACTTGGCCTCCTCGGGCGGCAGGTCGACGATGATAAAGCCATCGACGCCAGCTGCGCACATGCATGGGCACATACATATGCCATCGATGGTCAGATCATTGTCGCTCTCGCTTGGCAACGTATCACACAATGAGTACAATACAGAGCTGCTCGCAACGTACCGTCGTGTGCGTCTTTGCAGATCTTGGCCTCGCCGTATTGCATGATGTTGTTGTAGTAGCCCATGAGCACGAGCGGCACGGTGAGTCCTTTGGTGCGCGCCTCCTTGACGGTCGCAAGCACGTCGTGCAGCGTGATGCCCTGGTTGACGCCGATCTGGTGCGCGCGCTGGATCGTCGGACCATCGGCCTGCGGGTCCGAGTACGGGATGCCGAGCTCGATAATGTTCGCACCACCGCGTTCAAGTGCGAGCAAGATCTCGAGTGTGTCATCCTTCGTCTTGTACCCGCACGCCGTGAACGTGATGAACGCTGCGCGTTTCGCGGCCTTGGCTTCCTCAAATGTCTGCGCGATCGTTTTTCTGTGTGGTTTGCCATTCGTGTGATAGGGATAATACGGTAGAGAGGTGAAATCAGGCTGTCAGTGTGGACACGTACGCGTGCAAGAAGCAAGCTGCTTGCAGCCAGTTGCAGTGGCACTGCGCAGCCAGTACTAGCAGCGTATGCCGCACCTTGTGCCGGTCATGGTGGTCGTCGATGTGGCTCGAGTGTGCTGTTTCGTGAATGCGTCACGCTCAAAAGGCGTTTGTTGTCTCTCAAACAGTGCAGCGTCGTTGATTTGCTGAAAGTCGGTTAGTCGTATGCTATTTTCCGATCAATCGCATCAGCGAGATAGCAACTGAAATAAGCGATTTCTTGCGGGCCGGCCCAATTTGACTGTTTAAAACGTCTATAGTGCGTTTATCAAGGTTCAGCGCGTTGAAACTAATCAATGTGGCTTGATTCTACCATGCCAATTCGAATGAATTTTGCGTGCTGCATCGAAATGCACTGAAATAGAGGATAGTTCGTGGGCCGCTGGATCGCTGCATGTTTCGTGTTGTCCACATTCGCTGCGTGGTCCACTTCACTCGCACATTTTGTAGTTGAGGTATCGCTTGGTGTGGTGCAACAAGCGCGCTTTTTGCCAAGCAAACAAGTTTGAGCCACATGAACACTGCAAAACATGACATGCTTGCGATCGCTTTGTGTGCGTGTGCATGTGAACGCGATCGGAGTGCCTATGCGAGTGTGTATTCTATCTGTATGACTTTTGACGCACAACACGATGTAACTGCGCGAGCAGCTCGAGCGGTCTGACGACGTCAGGTCGTTCTGGGCGTGGGCTCGCTCGCGCGGGTTCGAGTCCCGTTTCGGCAGACATTTCGTATTGTGTGGCGTCTTCTGTGTGAAAGAGTGAATACATGGTGTGTCGAATGTGTGGCGCCCATGTGTGTCTAAGTTCGCATGCTTCGAAGCCCGGCGTGTCTATTCCATTAGACTAAGGGCTGGGTCAAAGTGCATGCAATAGTGCCATTGGGGAGAAAGAGTGACTCGTCACGATTTCAATCCGAGCCGATTGTCAGGGTGTCAGTACTGGGTGTAAACATTACAGTCCCAGAATCTGCCAATCGACGATCAAACATTTCCTTTTGTCCATTTCCTTTGCTCACGCTTGGAGAATCGATCTCGACATCACTTTTTGCACGACATGAAACGACGTTTCAACAAACGACGACCTCACGCAAACTCACATAAACCACCTGCCGACGTCAACACCACGCTGCTCGCTGCCATGGATGCCGAGTGGGAGCTCATTGAACGCACCAAGTCGATCAACGCGATGGTGCCACCAACACTGCAACAGCAGCAGCAAGCTTCAGCATCTGCGCTCGCAGCCACGCTCGCCGAGCTTCAAGCCGCCAAGCAAGAGGGTAATGCATGCTTCCAGCAGCGACAGCTCGCCGACGCCGTGCAGCGATACTCGTTTGTCGTCGACTGCTGCGTCGCGAAACTTACAGACAATAACGACGCTTCATCGTCGATGCGCGACGCGAGCGAACGCAGTGCTGTCGTTGAGATCGAGGTCGCAGTGCGGCTCAACCGCGCACTCGCGAACATCGAACGCCGCGAGTTTGCTGCCGCCGAGGACGACTGCGCCGCGGTGCTCCGTCAGCAACCAGCGTGCGTCAAGGCGCTGTACCGTCGCGCACTTGCTCGTGAACAACTCGGCAAACTCGAGGTGCATCTCAATCTGCAAGTGTCGATCTCAGTACTCGTAGCCGCGTTCGTGAATGGTGATGATGGTTCACTGACGACTCGGTTTGCCTCTGCACTTGCGTATGTGCTGCGCCATACGAGCGACGCAGCACGCCCGCGCAGACATTCAGGCAATGCTGCAGATCGAGCCGTCGAACCCTGCAGCGCTCGAGTTACGCGCTCGACTCGACGCATCGAATGACCCAAGCGCGGTGAGCAACGACGCCAGCGCACTTGCCGATGATATGCGCAGTTGCTCAGTCGCTGCACGTACAGCGGAGACATCCGAGCAAACTGCGTCACGCATCGAGCTCGCAGCTGCGGCCGAGCAAGCGTGGCGCGCGTTACAAGACGAAGAGCTACAGATGCGCCGCGCAGTCTCGACCAAGCAGCAAGTGCATGCGTCCACCAAACCAGCAGCAGTCACGCCAACGCGCCACCGCAGCGCCACAAAGAGCCATGACGACGACGCCAACAGCAACAAGAGTAAGCACAGCGCATTCATGGCGCACACGAACGACCTCTGGGCGAGTCTTGAGCAGGAGGAGCAGCGCACGGTCCAGCGCGTCTCGGCGACGCGCCGCACGCGCGCAGCCAAGTAGACAGAAAACGCAAAAGCGATGAACGAAACGATTGAATGCATGATGGATGGGCTGCTGCTATCACTATAGCAGAGCGTCACGACCGCCAGCAGGTAACGTTCTAGTCCTAAAAGTCGTCGTCATCCGAGTCGAGCACCGGCGCGACGACGGCTTTGCGCGAGCGCCGAAAGCGCAAGCCGCAGCCGCCACACGTGTCGCTCTCGAGCGGGTTCTCTAATGTACATCGCGAGCAGCTCCAGCCATCGCTGTCAGACGTCTCGCGTGGCACTGTACTGATCGGCGGCTCGCTCTCTTTTCTGTCTTCGTCAATGATCGACGCCCCTATGCGCGCAGGCCGCGTGACAGGCGGCGCGGGCGGCTCAATGCCGTCAAAATCATCGTCGTCGTCGTCGCCAGTAGCAGTCGCGCTGCTGTCGTTGCGTTTGCTCTTGAGGCGCTTAAAGAGCGTCTGTGGCTCTGTCGCGTTGGTGCTTGCAGCATCGAGCGTGTCCGCTGCGAACGAGATCCGGCGCTTCTGCGACGCGCTCTCGCCTACAGGTGACGGCGTCTTGGACGACGATGTTGCGAGGCAGCTCTTGCGCGCCGCTGGTGTTGTTGCCGGCTGCAGCGGCGGCTCGTTGTCGACGACTTCGACGTCCGACTCGGTCTCGGCAACGTCGTCGGTTGTTGCGTGTTCGTCGTCGCTTGCTCTCTTGCTCATGCGTGCTCGCAGTGGCGGCGCTGGCTCGTCATCCTCCGAGTCGTCGTTGAGCTCGACGACCTCCTCTTCGTCTTCTTCGTCGTCGTCGTCGCTGCTCGAGACGTTAAAGTCGTCCGACTCGTCGTCGTCAATGACTGCCGGCTTCTTGGCTTTCTTGCCGCGCGCCTTGGGCGCTGCTGCCTCGTCGTCCGTGCGCTTGCGGTCGGCTGCGAGCTTCTCCATGCGCTTGCGCTTGCGCTCTTCGTCGCGCTGGAGGTCGCGCTCGGCGTTCTCGGCCTGGTGCTCCTGCAGGAGGCCCCAGTCGATGCGGCACGTGAACGCAAAGCTCACGAGGTCGGCGCGCACTTGCTTGAGCGCGTGCTGCATCACTTCGTCGTCGACCGAGTCGTACGACCGATGGTGGCCCCAGCTATTGAGATCTTCCTCAGGCGGCATGCCGATCTGCGGGTGGTAGTTCTTCTCGACGACCGCGCCCTCGCTCTCGTCGTTGTGCTCGTCGCCAGACGCACCATCTTTCTCAGTGCCAGTGCTCGTCGCATCGTCGTCACTGTCGATCGTGATGACAGTGTCGTCAGCACCATCGCCATCACTCGGCTTGACGTTACGCCACTTGCAGCGCTCGCACTTGAGCTGGTCGTGCGTGTCCGACATCGTGTCGCGCTCAAACACAAAGAGGCGCTTGAGGTCCTTGGACGAGAGCGAGTTCACTTCGTCCTTGTCGTCGACGATGTTCTGGAGCCCCTCTTTCGAGAGCTGGCGCTGGAAGATCTTCTCCTCGAGCGTACCGGTCGCGAGGAACCGGTAGACGTAGCACATCTTCTTCTGCCCTTCGCGCCACACACGCGCAGCAGCTTGCTTGTCGGTCGCTGGGTTCCAGTCTGGGTCAAACAGCACGAGCCGGTTCGCGCCAATGAGGTTCAGCCCACACCCGCCCGCTTTGCTCGAGAGGAGGAACGCAAACGAGTTCGTTGTCGGGTCGTTGAACGTATCGACGAGGTTCTTGCGCTTCTTCGCCGATGTCGTGCCATCGAGCCGCACGAACGGCAAGTGGCGCTCGCGACAGAGGTCCGAGACGACGTCGAGCGTCTGCGTGTAGTTTGACACGATCACGATGCGGTCGGTCGTGGACTTGCGCATCGACAGCATGAGCCGGTCGAGCAGCAGCATCTTGCCCGACCACTCGGGGTGGCACGTGCGCTGCATCGAGCCGCCGCGGCGGTTGACCGCGCTGTCGCTTGCGCTGTCACTGCCACCGGCATTTGCACGGCGCGCGTCGGCAAAGAACTGCGCGCAGTGCTCAAAGCCCGGGAGCTTCGTGTTGCTCTTGCCCATCTCGTCAAAGATCAGCAGCGGGTGGTTGCACAGCTTCTTGAGCGCTGTGATCGAGCTCAGGACGTTTGCACTCTGCTTTGACATCATCGCGCGAAATGCGCTCGAGCCGAGAAAGTGCGCGTACAGCTGCTCCTGCAGCGGCGACAGCGGACAGCACACGACTTGCATGAGCTTTGGCGGCAAGTGCTTGGCGTTCAAGATGTTGCCGCGGCGCAGGATGAACTGGTTCACGATCTCACACAGTTGCGCTGAGCAATTTGCAGCTGCGTCGCGCGCACGGTCCGTTGCGTCCGGCTCGCGACCGACGAGCACAGGCGTGAGGTAGTGCTTCCGGAACTCGCTTGCCGACCCGAGGATGTTGGGGTTCGTAAAGTCGACCATCGCATAGAACTCTTCGAGGTCGTTCTGCATCGGCGTACCGGACAGCAGCACGCGTCGGCGGCACGCGAGCGCCGAGAGTGCACGGTTGATCTGCGACTGCGCGTTCTTGAGCCGATGCGCTTCGTCGCAGATGAGCAGGTCGCACGTACTCGGTTCGTCGTGGAACCGCTTCGCGTGCATGCGGAACGTCTCGTACGAGATCACGAGGACTTGCGCCGAGTTGAACTGCGGTCGCTTGCTGCCTTCAATGAACGAGCTGATGCCCTTGACGACCGTGTCGCGGTTCGCTTCAAACAGCGCGACGGTCTTCACGCGACCGTGGAGCCACTTGATGATCTCGTCGTCCCAGTTCTTCACGAGCGACGTCGGACACACGACGATCGCGCGCTTCACGCTCGGCTGCCGATCGGCGCGCATGCTCGTCATGAACAGCGTGTACATAAGTGTAATACTCTGGAGCGTCTTGCCGAGGCCCATGTCGTCGGCGAGGATGCAGCCCATGCCGTCAAAGCCGCGCACTTGCGCGACGCAGTCAAACATGAACTGCACGCCCTCGCGCTGGTGCGGCCGCAGGAACTTGCCGACGATATCGGGTACGACGACACGCAGCTCCGGGTCGTCCTCGCTCTGCCACAGCACGAGCGGCGGTGGCGCGTCAGGCGCTGGTGGACCGCTTGGCGCAGGCTCAGCGACGACAGCGGCAGCAACGTCGTCGTCTGCGATGGCCGAGTAGTCGTCCTCGACGACAAGTGGCGGCAAGTCGTGCCGCATGAGGTCTTTTGGTATGAACGCGCCCCAGCTTCGGCGCATACCGAGCGTCTTGACGTGCAGCAGCCGGTCGCTCTCGCTCGTGCGCGCAGCTCCCGGCGACTTGAACTGCTGCCGCAGCTTCTGCGTATTCTCCTCGGCCGGGACGCTCAGGAACGACATGAATGGCAGTCGCTTGAGCGCGAGCGACGCGCCGCTCTGCAGCGCCTGCCGATTGCGCCGCGCGCTTACGACGTCGTCACAGTCGTCATTGCCGCGACTAGTAGCGGCCTTCTTTACCGGCAGCACGAATGGCTTGAACTGCGCGTTGCCACCACCAGCGCCGGGCGGGCGATTGCGACGAAGCAGCGACATCGCGTGCTGCAGTGTGCGGAATGACGCGAAATGTGTGAGAGAGAGCGTACAACGAAGCGCCAATTGGTACGATGTGAGGCGATTGAGTGCGGAAGGCAGTGACATGGCAGTCTTCCCAAGCTACCAGCACTCACAAAAACGCCCTTCACTCACGTACGTAATCGATTTTATTTGGAAAAATAAATAACAAAATAGCCAACCCGTTTACTAGCAGTGTGTTCTTTGCTCAGTATAATTAAAGACCATTGTTAAGCGACGGATATTCACGTTATTCATACCACACTAATTTTACCTTTCGATTTGGTAGGATTTTGTTTAGTATCTTGTCCACTCATTGTTTTCGACATGTACAGTCAATAAAATTGTAGTATCGTTGTTTTGATACCCCAAAGTCTACCATTTATTGCCTTGCCTTGAACGGTCGTCAAAATCCAAATGGACACTGATCTCGACGCCACGTTCGCGGTGCTGAACGATGCGCGCGCTCGAAGTTTCGCACTCCAGCTACGTCTGCGCAACAGCTTGCCTGTGCGTTGGTCAGGCAACGTGCTTGCGATGCAGCGGCGCGACAGTGGCAGCATCAGCAATACAAGTCGCTCGTTTCATGGCGCTCGTCGTGTAGACAGCGCGAATGCGCACAGTTTGGAACAGTCGGTGGCGCAATGCGCACACAGCAGTCCGCACGACGCGTCGTCACTCGACTGGAGTCGTCAGCGGTTCCGTAGGAATGTCGAGTGGGACGTCGCGAAGCGCATTGCGCGGATCGACCGCGAGCTCGCGAATCTGCCGCCAGCGCAGCGGTTCTGGAACAAGCCACACGCTCGCGACGTGCCGCGCTCGCACGATCAACAATTGCCCACCGAGCGGTTTGCGCGCACACAGCGCATTAAGAGCACAGTGGCGCGTGAGCTAGAGATCGTTCGCAATGGCGACCAGGTGGCGCCGCGACGCACACAATTAGATCCAGCAGTGACTGCGTCGCGCTCACGAGCTGCTGTCCACCCGCTCACGGTCAGCACACGAGATCGAGCGATCGACTCGGCAGTCGCAAAGACACCGACTGCTGCTGCTTCAGCTACACACACTGATCCGCAACGCACTGCGTCCAAGAAGACCACTTCGTCGGCAGGTCGTACGAAACGAATCATTCCAACGACGACTTTGACAGCAGGTACTCGACACCGAGAACGTGTCGCTGCCAATCGTACCAACGACAAGGAGAACGAAAAGCTAACACGACAGCAGCGCGTGCTCGTGTCTCCATCTGCTCGCACTCGATCCATCGCAAAGCCACGGACGCCGCTCGCGTCGCTTACAGTAGTCTCCGAACAGCAACTCCATCGCACTACTGAGCAAGCCGACGCAGCGTCACACACAGATGCAGCAGCCGCCAGCTGCAGCAGTAGTAACGATTACGAAGAGCACGAGAAGGAGCAACAGCTAGTCGAACCACGCGAGTCACAGCTGGGAACCTGTACGGTAGAGTCACCTGTCGATGCTGTAGTTATCGCTACGAGCAACGCTGCGAAGCCGGCGCGCTCGATCTCGCTCGCACTTGGCGATAGCGACAGCGACGACGCGCTCGACAGCAAAAGCGTAGATCGTACCAAGCGCCACGAGCAGCGCCGAGCCGCGCCAGCGCGCTCGTCAGGTCGCCAGCGACATCCGCCGCCACGGCCACTAACATCGTCCGTCGGGCGGCAAGTGCTCTCGGACTATCGCAACGCGCCATCAATGGCGCTGTACGGCCCGCCAGCAATCGCTGCTGGTACTGCGCGCACACTGAACAGCGACGTGCTGCGACGACTCTTTAGCGACCTCGACGCGGACCGCGATGGTCATTTGAATCGCATCGAGACGTGTATGGCGCTCCATCGGCTGCAGATCGTGGTGCCAGCACCGCAGATCGTCTCGTTCTTCCGCCGCGTGCACGCCGACGTGCGGACGGCGGCAACAAACAACGGAAAGCATCGCGACAACGCGCACCACGAGTACGCGCAGTACGAGCCGCTGCGCGAGGTGATTAACTACAAGCAGTTCGTTGCGTTTGTGACTGCTGCGAACAACCAGCAGAGCCGACGTGCGAGTGCGTCCGTTGTGCCCAAAGCAGCAGCAATTCGTGAGCCCTACCACAACGGGCCGCAGTCACCAATGCAGCAGCAGCAGCAACAACGAGGAAGAACACGTACGGGCGTCCCGCCCATGCATTTTAGCGCCTCTATCTCGGTGCCGACCGAGCGATCAGTCTACGAGCTGCACACAGCACCTGAAGGCGACGATAACGACGCAGATCGACTCGAGCAGAGCGTACTCGATGTCATCCCCGACGTCTTGGTCGCGCGGCTGCTCACCGAGGAACAGAACGCCAGCGACGCACCAGACGCAACTGCGAGTGCTGTGCGAAGAAGCCTCGAGAAGCTGCTACCCCGCGACTCGGTCGACGAGCAGGTACCGAGTGCATTCGACTGAATTGAAGAGTTTAACACCTCAAGGCTGGTCACTGATACTGGGTGGATGTGATTGTCTGCTGCAATCAGTTGGTGCGTGAGGTCGCGCGTGAGCTGATCCGAGAACAGCTACGCGAGCGCCAAGCGCGCACTGTGAGTGCGAGCGGCGACTGGAGCGGACTGAAGCGTGCGGCCGCGTACTTTGAGCGGCTGTCAGCTGCGACGGAGGCGCCAGCAGCGAGCGACGCAACAGAGAGCGACGCGGTGCAAGCGAGCGCTGAGCTCGAGGACCTCGACAGTTGGTTCGGACTGCTCACGGAAGAGCAAGTGACAGCGCTCGTGCATGAGATCCTAAAGGAGAAGGCGCAAGCAATGCGCGTCACGGCTGATGATGATGTCGACGGTGTCGTCGACGATGGTGATGGCGGGTCCGATGTCTTGGCGTTGCCATCGTCATCGCCAACGTCGCCAAGAAGCGACTCGAGTGGTCCGACCCTGGCTGTCGCTGCTGCAGACGCCGAGGTAGTCGACAAGGAGACCGACACGTTCGACCTGCTGTGCTCGTACGTTCAGTTAGTAGCGGAGAAAGAGGTGCAGACCACTCAGGGCAGCGCTGACGACAAACTACCGTCTGTGGAGCCGGTACAAGAATCGAAACCGCAAGCGCCAGACGTCGTCGACTCGAACGAGTGGCGGCAAGCAGCGCGAACGAACCTTGCAGCTGCGATCGCGCTCGCGAACGCTGCTGAGGTACTGCACGAACACTGCACTGCAGAGCTGCCGACGTCCGCGACGACTCGAACTGCAGTGCTGCATCAGCTGCGAGCGAAGCGCAAGCAGCTGCTTTGCGCTACTCCGACGCCGTCGTGTGTAGCCGATTCAGTCACCCGCGAACGCGTGCAGCTGCGTGACGACCACAGAGTTGGAGGCGAGACATTGAGCGACGCAGCGCAGGTGCAGTCGAGCGAGCACCTTTGCGCTTCGCCATCTGCGTCATTTGCTGCTGTGGTTGCGACGTCGTCCGTGTCAAGTGACAGCAGTGACGTCGAATCGATGTTGTGCGACGGTGACCGAGTGGAACGCAGTGCAAGCTCTGCTGATGAGACTGACCGCGAGGACGCAACGGCTGTACCGCTAGCAACGAAGACGCTGTTTGCTACTGATCGATTCGGTCAGAGCCGTTTGCGAAGCGACGAGAGTGCAAGCAGTTTGAGTGATTCACACAGCAGTACTCCGAGTTCGTTTGAGTGTAGCAGCTTCGACCTTCTCGCTGGCGCTGCGCGTCAGCGCGCTCGAGCGACTCGATTGCGCGCTCGAACGAGTGCGCAGCATAGCGCAGATGCGTCCTCGAGCAGCTTTAGGAGCTCGGTCGCGAGCGAAGATCTGTCAGAGGGCGAGATGGCAGCGTGCGTTGCGATGGACCTGAGCGACGGCGAGATCTACGGCCGTGCACGCACGCGCGTCGTGCAGCGCAAGAACGCGCGCAACAGGTTCTTCGGTGCGTCGGCTGCTGTTCTAAGCAGTAGTGACAACGACGGCAAGAACGACGCGAGGAGCTCGGTCGAGTCGGGCGAACTGCTGCCAATCGTACGTGTGCGCACTTGATAGCTCTCTCTGTCGACTCTTGCATGTCTGTGTGGCTAGTTGTACGCACGATCTCACACAACGTATGATGTTCGCATCGCGCACTGTTGTCCGCACAGACCAAGCTGCGCAGCGCGTACTGCCAGCGCGTTCAGGACTGGAGCTGCTCATCTGTCGAGTCGGGCGAACTCGATGATGGAGGTGTAGACGACAGATCGTAATACAAACGCTCATACTACCACACACACACTCAAGCCACACGCAGACACTACTACTGCTGCCCCTGGAATACTACTGCATCCACGTCACACTCACTACACATGCGTCTCAACTAGCAACTCGAAAGTGGAGGCACTACTGCGCGTTTATCTGAGCACTTCACACGTCCTGCGACTCGCCTTCGCCGTCGTCATTCGCATCGTTCTCGCCACTGTGGCTGATGACTTGCTGCTTGTTCGTTGCTGTGTCCACGTTCGCCTCAAGCGCGCGCATCTTGCCGTGATGCAGGACTTCATCGACCTTGGCAGCCGCAGATGGTCCAATGCCGCGAAGCTGCTTCGCCTGTGCGCCAGACGTGAGCGGCTCTGGCGCATCGCGAATCTGTTTGGCGACGGTCATGCGCGAGATACCTTTCTGCTTCTCGCCACGCTTGAGCTCGATCTCACCGAGGTCGACAAACTCGTTCGCGAGTTCCTGGTTCGCCGGTACCTTTGCTGGGTTCCGCTGCTTGATCACGTCAGCGCGCGAGGGTTTGGCAGTGCTGCTGCTGCTACTGCTGCTGGTCTTCGGTGGTGGCGCGCTGGGCGCCGGCTCTGTCGGTGCGGCAGCAGATGTTGCGCTAGTGTTGGGTGGCGCAGTGGACGCTGATGCCGACGCTGTTGTCGCCGAAGCTGTTAGTGGCGCTTTTGGTCTGTGTCCTCGCTTCTGGCGACTCGCGCGCTTCGACTCTTCTTCCAACTGGTGCTGCTGGAACACAGGGTCGACACCAAACATCTGCTTGAGTTCGTCGAGCGCATCGTCGAGATCGAGCTGCAATGTTGAGGCGAGCAGACAAGTGAGAAAGCAACAGAAGCAGCTACGCTGTCAGATAGCAAGCATCACTAGAGCTATAGAGTAACACAGACGATGTAGTCGCAGGTGCAAGTGGCCACCTTGTCGTTCTTCCGCGAGTGGCGCAGTGCTTTTCCAGCTTCATAGAGCCCATCGAACGAGTCCTAATCGTGCCATGCAAGCGCCAGCGATTGTCAAGAGCCAATCGAGGTGCAGGAGAGCACAAGTCATCGCACTCAACAGCACAGATGCTCGCTACAGGACACTACGCCAGGCAACTCAACGATAGGGAGCTGCACGTGCGCTTCCTGGCACTTGATCAGCAAGTCAGCGAGCGCGCGCTGCGCTTGTCGGAGGTTCATGACGTCGGTGGCTCTTGCTGATTCCAGTACTAACGGCAAAGTTGGTCTCAATCGAGTTGAGGTGCAGACTGCAGCTGTTGACGATGTGGCAGTTGGTCCAGTCGAGTACTAGTTGTTAGTGAAACTAAAGTATAATGAAAACAAAAGCAACTTAGCGGCTACCTACTACCAGTCTACCTGTTCCAGCACGCACTCAAGGTGGATAGTGATGCACCCTTCAACGGTGATACGGATGTTTGTGTAAGTTGCTCGACACCTTCGTTGACGCCGAGATGCCATTGACTAGAATCGAATTGTATATGAGCGTTCGTCAAGGCGCTGAACGATGTCGCGTTTAGTCGGCGCGTGTACATCGATCGACGCTTCCGAATCCACAACGCTAACTGTCACGCTGAACTCGTAGTAGTCATGTCTGACCGCGCCAACAGCCTGATGCACGCACTCACTTCATCAACGACAGATACACGCATGCTACGCTACTCACTGTGTCATCCTCTGTGTACCAGCTCCTACATCACCGACGAGAACTCATCACCTTCCTCCTCATCTTCGTCGCCATCGCCACTGCCACGATACTCGTCGTCGCTCTCCATGTCTGCATCTGGCTCGTCGACTTCCTCGCTGCCACTATGCTCCTCCTTGTCGCGCACAGCTTGCGTGACGGCTTGTTCGTCATTCTCGCCGTCTTTCTCACCGTCACGCTGCAGCTTGGTGGCATCGACGCGCTTGTCGTCGGCATACTCTTGGAGCGCATCGTGCAGTCCCCCATGTAGCAGCTCATCGATCTTCCCAGCATTCGATTCGCCGATACCATCGAGCTGCCGCGCCTGTGCGCCTGACTTGATCACGTCGGTCGCGTCATGGATCTGCTGTGCCGCGCGCAAGCGCGTGACGCCGCGCTGTGCGTGTTTAGCGTGCATCTCAAGCTCACCGAGCTCGATGAGCTGATCGACGAGGCGTTGGTTCTCGGCGCGCACAGCAGGCGTTGCTTGGATGCGGTCCTGCAGCCGCGTTTTCTTCTTTGCTGGCGAGTGCACGCTCGCAGTGCGGAGTGTCGCCGCCGTCTGTGCACGATCGCGCTCGACTGCGCTCGGTGTGCGCATGTAGCGCTGCTGCGTGGGTCGCGACGTGTCGCTCGCATCGCTCGACACTCGGCGCTTCTTGTCCGACGTGCTCTTCACTAGTGCTGACTGCGTGTGGCGCGCGTACATTGCGCCAGACCGAACGCCGTATTTGCTTCGCATGTGCTCGAGCGCCATCTCCATCTGCGACCGTCGCTGGGTGCAGTCATCGCAACACACACGTATGCGTGAGATGGTCCGCCCAAGTAAACAGACGTATTGACGAGCCGCAGCGCACCACACGTACCAGCTCGTGCTTCATGTTGCTGCGCAGCGCGTCGATTGCCTCGAGGAGCGCCTCGAGCGGATCCTGCAAGTGTACGGTAAGTGAGCAGCAGACATGTGCAGACACAATGGATGTGCGCTTTCAAGCAGCAAAGCAACGTTGTAGACAATATGATACAGCGACGACGATGTACCTGCGGCAGCGCCAAGCTCTCTTGCTCACACTTCATGAGCAGATCCGAGACGATCGTCTGCGCCTGCTTGAGGTTCATAGTGTTTGCAGAGTCTCGTTCGTTGTTCGCTGTCGACTACGTGCTTGTGATGATTGCTCGGTCCTGGAAGCGTACGCGCTGCAGAAGGGAGTGCGAGTCTCACAGATGCGGCAGTTGGTCGCTCGCATTCTCATTCGTTATCACATTGCAGATATGTGCGGACGGACAGTAAAGCAAAATGGCTACATTCGTACTTATTCGAATACACAATAGTACGCATCTATTCATGTGTGCCACATATATTGGACATGATTTGTTACTTGCTTTTCAAACGTTCAAACAACAGTGAAAAAGAGCGCGCCACATTTTCGCTCAACACTTCCGACGAGTCGCAACTGCGTGAGTCTTCCATCTCAACCACCTCCACGCGACGCACTGCACCAGCTGCCGAGAAGACCCTCTGCTCGCCAGCTGCCGTGATCACCTCGCCCTCCCCCTTTCTCCTCGTTGCGCGTCCAAGCGACTCGTCCAAACGACTCTCCACACAAAAAGACAGCGGCAGCAGCTTCTTCTACCACCACGACGACAACGCCACTCACTCACCCACTCGCCCACGCATCGCATCGCATCGTACAGCACAACCGTTACCACCTTCCATCCTTCCTCCGTTCCCCTTGACATAGCGCACACACGAGATGCACGTCGACAGCCTCACAGTGTCGCCCATTAGCGCGCGCGGCCAGGAGCGTCTTGCGCGACTGCGTGCAACAATCCAGCACCAGTTCACGACCACGAGTATGACCACAACATCCGTGCCAACGGATGGCACACGACGAGCCATGCCACACCAACAGCAGCACCACCAGCAGCAGAACCCGCGCGCTCGGATCCGTCAGCGCATCGAACAGGCAGCGCGCATGACAAGCGACGAGATCTTCTTTCGCGAGTTTGGCAGCGCCAAGCAGCTCATCGCCGTTGACTTTGACCTCGCACGGCCCGCGTCGCCGCCACCGCAACTGCGCGTCGACGCCATGCACCAGCAGCAGCAGCAGCAACGACAGCAACAGCCACCATCGAGTATAGCTGCGTTGCAGCAGCGAGTACCGCTACAACCGTCAGTCGTCCAGCACGCTGCTGCTGCTGCGTCCAGCCACACCAGCATACAGCCGTCGCACGGACGCGCTGCGTCAATGGTGCAGCCAGCGCTGGCTGGATCCTCGGCTGCAGCAATGCGCATCCAGGCAGCGCTCGACCGCATCCAGAGCCGCAGTCAGCAACTTGCCGAGAGCCGCGCTGCATCAGCATCTGCAACTGCGTCTACACAGCATGCGCCAGCAGCGTTTGTGAGCCAACTGCAGCGGCCGAGCCGCATCGTGACGCCAAAGAAAGCGAGCCTCAAACGGCAACGCGCACCAGACGAGCCACCGAGCGCGGAGAAGGTTGTGATGCCGCCGCCTGCGCAGAAGCCCCGCTTGCTCACGGACGTGACGTCGACGTTCAACAACCGCAGCTTTAGCAACGTCGCACAGGCACGCGGTAGCAATAGCGATAACAACAGCAGCAGTAGTACCAATGACGTAGCTAGCCGAAGTAGTAGCAGCAGCGGCCACGTCGGCACGAGCCGCGCGAGCAGCTTCGTTGCGAGTCCCGTGCGCAAAGCAACTGGCTTTTCGCGTGTGACAATGCTGCAGCGACCGTCGCCAAGTAAGTTCCGCACTGCGCCGTCGCTGTTTCGGCAGCACCAGTCGGCCACGTACAGATAAGATAGCAGGTGAGTTTGAGTATAGAGTGTGAGCATTGCAGTGCAGAAGCAATTGTGTGTTGTGTATATTGAACTTGGGGTACTGTATCAACAGCGTGCGAGTGCAACAAGCGCATTGTGGTCAATCCAGTATAGTTAGATCAAATGAAGCTGCACGAAAAAAGTGTCGCTGATGGGTGTTGTTGCATTTTGTGTATCATGAAAATGGACACTGTCGTGCTGCCTCGCCGTCCTGGCCTTCCAATCCCACTCGCACCTCGAACAATGCAGTGCACCCACACAACTAACTGCCTGTGCAAGACGGAGTCAACCTAGAAGATCATGCCCTCCATGCGGTTCAGCCGCTCGTTCGTGCCAGCTGGCAAGCGAAACTTGATCATGCCCGCAAACGTCACGACGCGCTCGGCCTTGGCGCGCAACTCGCGCACAGCGGTACGACGCGCGTCGCCTGCAACCTGCGTCGTCGTCTTGACGCGCGCGGCTTCGCGCACGAGGCACTCGACGTAGCCAAGCAGCAGCAGATGGAAGGTCTGCCGCACGGTCTCGTCGAACGCGAGGAACCGGTCGACGCACACTGCGAGGTCGCTCGCGTCGGTCGCGGGCACGACGCCGAGCTCGTCGACGAACCGGATCGCGTCGTCCCACTGCTGCGCCTCGACCATGTCGAAAAAGATGCTGACGTTCAACAGCGTCTGGAACGCGACGGCCG
Source organism: Globisporangium echinulatum (assembly GCA_023336405.1). Taxonomy (NCBI): domain Eukaryota; phylum Oomycota; class Peronosporomycetes; order Pythiales; family Pythiaceae; genus Globisporangium; species Globisporangium echinulatum. The sequence continues at coordinate 46,101 of JAADWX010000033.1, read as the reverse complement.
CCGTACGCGCGAACCGGTTCGCGATCGCCAACACCCACGGGAAGCGCATCCAGTGCTCGGCAAAGTCCTTGGCGACGCGGAACCACTCGTCACGCTCGGTGCGCGGCGCTCCGAGCGTTGCGCTCAGCTGGTTGTTGAGCAGTCCGATCGCGCCTTCGACGTCGCCGGCGCTCTTGAGCAATGCGAGAGCATCGTGCGGTCGCCCACGCGCTTCGGCTTTTGCCGCTGCGGCAAGGATAAGCTCCTTGATTGCGTCCTCGGGCTCGTCCCGGAGCAGTCGGTCGAGCACGCCGCGCGTGCGGCAGCCGTCCGTGTTGTTCGTCGAGCCAGCGAGGACGTCAAACTTGCGTGTCTCGAGCAAGAGCTCAGTGAGCAGCTCTTTCTTGGCGCGCGCATCGGACAAACACGCAATGTACTCGGCCGCTTCTGGCGCGTCCGTGCGCTGGAACGCGTGCACGTACTGCCGCACGAGGCGCGCGAGGTCAAGGACTGCAGCATCCGCTTCATCGTCGATGTCGCTAGTCGTGTGGAGCAGGCCGTAGTAGTCGAGCGCGAGCGCAAAGTGGACGGCTTCGAGCAGAAAGCCCTTGGACGCAATGTACTGGATCGCCTGCTCAAACGCCTGCGTCACGAGCAGGAGCTCAAAGTATAGGAACGCAGCAAAGCTGCTGCTGCCGCCCGGCAGCGTCGACGCCTCAAAGTGCGCAGGGCCAAACTTCTGGATGCTCTTCGCGAGCTTCCCAATCGAGTACGTACTGTCAGGCGAGGCCGAGCGCTCGAGGAAGCACAGGCGCTGCCACACGTAGTCCTCGACCGTCGTGAGGATGCGCGGCTCGCTCGCATTCGCGTTCCCAAGGCACAGCAAGTTCACGACGCAGCGCTCGTACGGGTTCACGACAGCGATCGCATCGATCGATGCACTCGTGAGGCGGTGGTACCGGTCAACAAGCGCTGCGTGCTCGCGCGCGTGCTGCTTCGAGAACGCGGTCGCGCCTGCCGCTGCGTCGCGGTCGGTTGCGTACGCGCGCTTCTGCAGCGTGCGAAACTTGAGTGCAGTGAGCACGGCGCTGTCGACTGCGACGTCGCCGGCGCGCAGTGCGCTTGCTGTCAGTTCAATCGCCTCTTGGTCGCCACCAGCGCGAAGACAGTAGTACACGAGTGCCCAGATGTTCACATCGAGGTCCGCCGGCGCGCTGGTACTGCTGCTGTTGTTGTCAGTACTCGGTGCAGCATACCGCGAGCGCTGGAGGTACCGCACGAACGCGCGGACGTTCGAGACGAGGTCTGGGACGCCGCCGGTCGCAAGCGCGTGCTTCTGCACGGTCTGATACACAAACGCGCGGAACTGGTGCTCGAGGAACGTGCGCGCGCCAAACGCGAGGCGGAAGCGCAGCTGCGGCGACCCATCGCGACGTGCCTGCGCAAACTCGCGCTCGTGGAGACCAGCTGCGCGCCCGCTGCTGCCTGCGACCATGTTCTCGAGCAGCTGCCAGCACTTGAGCACAGGCTCGTGTTTCGTGCCCGAGACCGACGCCGAGACGTTGCTGTGCACGGCACGCTCGAACGCGCGCACGAGCTCAAACTGGCTCCGCGTGTGTGGCACGCGGCTCGCGTTCAGCTCTTTCACGACGCTCGCGTACTGCTTCATCTCGTCCGTGAGCGCGCTCTCGACGCTCAGTTGCGACATGCGCAATGGCGCGTCGCCGACGGCAGCTGCGGCTGCGAGATCAAAGCGCCGGTGTTGAGACCCCGTGAGTCCAAACGGATGGGCAGCAGAAGCGCTGGTCGGTAATGCTGCGTCGCCGCGCTTGGCGCTGCCAGCAACTGCAAACACGTTCCCACGGTCGTCGTGCTCGAGAATGCGCGGGTAGTTGCGGATCCCGAGCTGCTTCGCGCCGCCGAGGTCTTCGAGCAAGCGCTGTTTCGCACGCTCAAAGTCGTCGATCATTGCTTGGTTCATGCGGTCGTGCGACGCTTCCATCGTGCGGCGATTCACATCTTCAATCGCCGTGAGAATGATCATCTCGTGGTGGTGCGTCAAGTAGCCCTCAATGTCGGTCTCGCCGAGCGGCGTCTCGGGTTGGAACGTCGGTGCGAGCTCAAACGCCTGGAGCTCTCTCGACAGCTTCTCGGCGTCGATGCCCTTTGCAGCGAGCAAAAAGTTGGCGCGGTCGACGCCACTGCTTGCTGCACGCCGCGCGCCACGGTGGTCGCCGTACGCGGCGCGCTTTTTGCCGATGCTTGCGCCAGTCTGTTGCTGCTGTTGCTGCTGCGAGAACGCACGGGATGCGTCGTCGAGTTGCTCGAGGCCCTTTTCGAGACGCGGGATGCCAAAGTCATCGATCGCAGTCGTGAGCTTGAGCGAGCTCTGGTACAGCGCCTTGAAGTCGATGTCTCCGGACGCCATGGCTGCTCTTTCGTAGCGAGTGGCTGGTTGAGTCGAGCGGTGTGATGGATGCAACACGACACGAGCGGAGCATCAGCACGAGTGAGCAAGAGTACATTCACGTGTGTGAGCGCACGTCGACACGCACTCGAGTATGCCGACGTGCTCGTGCATGCATACACGCAGCCCAACGACATGGCACACACAGACAGACAAACCTTCAAAGGTGTTGGACGGTGCTTTCCACGCCAATGAGGGGAGTTCCGAGCTTGCACAAGACGCTTTGTTGCGGATTCGCACTTTGGAGAGTTGTGAGTACAACTTCGTACCTTGTAGGAGTACAATTGTATCGCATGTCCCGAAAATCATGTAGAATCTATCCCTAGTATTACCAAACGACCATTTTGCGATGTGGTGCACATATGCTTGACCGCAAGAAGAACGCCACAATGTGCATCTTGTGTGCCGTTTCTGCCCAACCCAGCACAACCGAAATCGCGTCAAGTGCGATCTGTTAGCAGGCAAACGCATTGCGTGTGTGTGTGCCGCGTACGCTTGCTTGCAACGTAGCGATACGACTTATCTCGGTCACGCTGGATCGCACTCACGCGTTTCAGCTCATGCCGTATGGGAGGCGAGAGATCACCAGGACGAGCACGGTGGCATTCGACAACACATTGGTCCGACGTGCAAGAGTTGCTCGCTAACCATCTTTCCATTTGCCCACGAAAACATGCGAGGCGCCACCATGACTGGTACAGTGAGAGCACTTCCTCATGACTCGCAATGCGGTGGCAGCACACGAACAAGTAAAGTTGCAAGCGTTGAGGTGGCAGTATCAGCCACGTGAAGGTCTCGCTCTCTCGCTTGTGCGCTCTATGCTTGCAGTGTTGAGTTGCCTTTTGGTTCGCGTGCTTGTTGCTCGCTCGTTGACTTGCGTCGTTGAGAGACGATCGATCGATCGATTGATCAGTAGAGAGAGCTTTTGAGAGATCCAGCGCAGCCTTGTTTGCTCGGGTTCAGTCTCTGTTCTCACACGCTCGCGTCGACAACGACGACGACATCCACGACAGCCAGCATCATCAGTATTCGATTCCAATGTTCCGATCTCGAAATTGTCCCGAACGTCAGCGGTCGAAAAATCACTCTCGAAACTGGCTGTTTCAGTCAGTCCCGCGCCGAAATCCGTCAACGAGGGACGAAGTCCCGCACTGCTGCTACCACCCAGCTGCTCGCTCTCTTCGATCGTGCCATCGAGCCGCGCGCAAAGCGAGTGAGCCCCCTTGCTTCTGCCTCCTTCCCTCCGCCTGACGACAGCACAGCTGCAGCAGCATCAGAGAGAAAAGGCCGCCGCGAAGCGCAGCCCGCACACTCACACACGAGCACGCCATTCGCTGAGCGCTCGACCGCCGCCCGACGCGACGAGCAGCACCCAGCAATAGCGCGCCTGCGTGAGCGAGCCAACGAGTGCGCGAGCGCCTGCGCGCCGCCCACCGAGCCCTAGAGGCGCTACCCCCGCGCAAGGTGCGTCTCGTCATCTCTTTCGCTTTGTCAGTAGTGGGTTGGGTGCCAATGCGAAGCAGTCAGAGAACTCATGCGTGTGCTCTGCTTGCTATTGACGAATGCAGGGGTCACGCACGCAGCCCTCCCCTCTCGCTGCGTGTGGCATTAGTGTATGCAAGTGTGCGCGTCCCACGCACACACCGACATTGAGAAACCGAGGGAGGGGAGCGACATCGACGACCACGATCTGCTCCATTGCAGTCGCGTCGAGTGTCCATTAGCAACGACAGACAGACAGACAACCACACACTAGGAGACAACCGCCGCGATGTCGTGGGTGTGTGAGGCGTGCCGGTTCCCGAACGAGGAGGACGGCGCCGACATGTGCCGCGCGTGCGGCTCCGACCGAGCTGGGGCCGACACGGAAGCGAACGGCGGCAGTGCAGGGGACGACGAACACGAACACGATGGTGACGATGACACGAGCAGTAGCCCCGAGCCGTACGTCGTTGTGATCGAGCTGCCAGCAAAAGAGAAGCTTGGCGTGAAGCTCATGCCACCGAAAGACGGCGTGATCAAGCACGGCCTGAGCATCGACAACATTGACAACCCGCTGCTCGAGAACAAAGTGCAGGCCGGCGACTTGATCGTTGCGATCGGTGGCAACAACGTTCACATGATGGGCTTCTCGAACGCGATCGACTTAATCCGGAAGCTCCCGCGGCCGCTTGCGATCTCGTTTGAGATCGACGAAGCGCGGCGTCAGCAAGTCGCACAGGAGAAGGACACGAGCAACAAGGAGAATGACCTCGACGCGCAGCTCACGACGTATGCGGTCGTGTTTGACGAAGGCCCGATGGGGCTGAACCTCGAAGAGGCCGTGCGATACGGCATTGACGGTGCCGTCGTGCGTGCGCTCAAGGGCCAAGCGAAGAGCAACGGCATGATCACGGTCGGCGACATTGTGTACAAAGTGAACGACGTCGAAGTGCTTTGCATGCCATACTCGGAGGTCATGACAGTGTTGCGGAATGCGCCGCCGCCAAAGACGCTCCAGTTCGTCCCAAAAGACAAGCTCGCGGACGTCCAGCGCGTGAACTCGCGCCACTCCGAGTCGTTCCGCATCCGCGAGTCACAGGCGAACATGAAGCAGAAGCTCATGAAGAGCCCGCGCGTGATCAAAGACGACGGCAACGACGACGACAACAAGTCGATCGCGCAGCTCATCATGGACAACAAGGCCGCGACGATCAAGAAAGGGCGGATGTACAAGCAAGGCCGCGTGATGCGGAACTGGAAGTCGCGCTACTTCGTGCTGAGCGTATCGAAGATCGAGTACTTTAAGAACCCGAGCTCAACGGCAGCGCGCGGCGAGATGAGCTTCTTGGACCACCGGTGCACCGTGCGGTCACTGCCTGGGACGAACGACGTCGTGTGCAAAGCGCCGAACGTCACGGCCGAGTACTTGCTCGAGCTGCGCGTCGGCGACCGACGCCTCGTCATGGCGTGCACGTCCGAGTCGGACAAGAAAGGTTGGATCGACGCGATCAAGCTCGCGATCGATGCGTCCAAGACTGTGAACCGCACACAGAGCCCGAGCGAGTCGCTGCGCGAAGTCAAGGCACTGCGTGCGCAGCGCACGGAGAGCATCTCGCTCGAGAGTTCGCAGATGTTCCTCGACCGCAACGGCCCCGGCCGGCTCTCGCAGTTCAACTACGAGACGTTCGCGACGCCAGTCGTGCACGTCACTGTGCTCTCAGCGACAAACTTGACGAAGGAAGGCAGCACTGTGAACGCGCTGTGTGAAGTCACAGTCGGCGCCGAGACGTTCAAGACGTCGATCGTCAAGAACCAGCGCTCGCCGGTGTGGAAGCAGGACAACTCGGCGTCGTTCGAAGCGCCAACTGAAGATATGGTCGTCGAGATCCGCGTGTTTGACGAGCATACGTTTCGCGCGTCGTCGCTCATTGCGACGCTCACGGTGCCGCTCAAGTCACTCCCGAACATGAACAAGAAGGTGAAGAAGTACCCACTCGCGCTCGGGAGCCGATCGTCTGGTGCCGTGCTTACGCTCTCGCTCGAGTACATCAACCGCGCAAAGGCGTACCAGCAGGACCAGGAGCGCGGTCGCCTCGGTCGCGACCTCAGCCGCTCTGGCGTCATGAACGACGAGATGGGGCAGATCAAGATCCAAGCGCAGATGGCGGCTGACGAAGCGAGTCACCACGCTGCGCGCGCCGAGGAGGAAGCGCGTGCATTGCTCGAAGAAGCGCGCAAGAAGGCCGAAGCTGCGATGGCAGCTGCGCTCGAGGAGCAAGAGCAGGGCAAAGCGGCAGTCGAAGCAGCAATGGCGGAAGCTGCGCGTGCGAAGGAAGAGGCCGAGAAGCAGTCGGAGGAAGCGCGACGCGCGCACGAGGAGGCGCGGAAGCTCATTGAAGCGAACCGGCGCATCCAAGAGGAGTCGACGAACGCGCAGAACGCGCAGGTTGCAAGTGTCTTTGGCGAATACCGCGCAATGGTGCTCGACGGCATGGCGCACGACGACGTGCGGAAGAAGATGAGCGAGAACGGCGTCGACGATGCGAGCATCGCTGCGTTCTTTGACGGCATCAACTCGTACGACGAGAAGATTAGGGCGCTCCAAGCCGAAGTCGAGAAGCTCAAGCGCAGTCGGTCGATGCGCGTGAAAGAGGAGCCAAAGGTTGACATGTTTGCGAACCTCGACGGCGATCAAGTGAAGCTGTTGCGTCGACTGCTCAAGCTCGAGAAACAGCTCCAGCAGGCCGGTATCGCCGTTGCTGCCGACATTCCGTACGAAGAGGCGAAACAAAAGGTCGGCGAGATCGCGCGGCGCATGCAGGAGATTGGCTCAGCTGACGTGACGCACCCGGACTTGGCGATCCAGAAAGCGCTCCGCGACGAGTACTACAGACTCGAACAGGACATGGAGAAGTACAACACAGCGCTCATGCTCACGGACGAGTACGCGGCCGAAGAAGCGCGCAAGGAGCGCGAGTGGGAAGAGGAGAACTACGAAGACAACATCAAGGCGCTCAAAGCGATCCGGCGCATGATGCCAGTCGACATCAAGAAGATGTCGGAGGCCGAGCTCGAGTCGATGACGACACCGAATGGCGGTCGCATGACGCGCGAGGTTGCGCGCAAGTTCAAGCGCACGAACGTACTCGAGATGCTGCGGATGAACCCCGCGGCGATTGCGCGGAACCACCCGTCGCTGCTCGAGAACCTGCGCGTGACCGGGCTGACCGTGATCGAACGTCGCGCATTGCACGTGCACTTGTCGGGCATTGCCGAGACGTGGAAAGCGCAGCAGGGCGAGGAGATGACGAAGAAGAAGTACGAGTGGTTCAAGACGCTCAAAGAGACGTTCAAGACGGTTGTGAACTCGTACAACAACCACGTGAAGCAGTACGGACCAGCTGACAACCACCCATATGCGACGCGCGACGACCCAGGCATTGGCTGTCCGATGATCGGCAAGCAGTGTCCGATCAAAGCGAACAACGTGCCGGCGTACAACATCGACCTCGGGTTCCCCGACGGCGACGTGTACATGGAGTCGACAGTCGAGAAGGGCAACCCGGACGACGCCGGCGCGCGCGCGCTCGCGGAAGCCAAGGAGCTCGCAGCGAAGAAGATTGCCAACTCGCGTGCCGATACGCTCAAGAAGCACTACAAGAACAACGTGCGACTCGTTGCCGAAGCGAGCGGTGTGTGCGGCGCGTACGACGGATCGATCGATACGATCGAGAGCACGCAGCTGCAGTGGTTTCAGGACCGACTGAAGCACCGGCTGAACCAGACCGAGACTGCTGCGACGATCAAGGCCGAACTCACGCACTTTGGCGAGCTCGTGAACGAGTTGCGGCAGTCGAGCATCAAGTACGCCGAGCGCTCGGGCATGAAGCTCTCGGGCAAGCGCAACCCAGCGACCGACGGTCCCGATACGCGATCGGCCGTCGAGTGCAACCTGTCGCTGCTCTTTGTCGACGCCGTGAACGATTTGTTTGACGGCATGGAGGAGCGCATGAAGGACGTGAAAGCCGAGGACAAGCGCCTGCTCTCAGCGATCGCGACGATCCGCGCAATGAACACGGAGCTCAAGGACAAGAGCGTCGCGACGCTCAAAGCGGTCAAAGAGAAGGGGCCGCCAATGGCGCGCAAGCTCAAGTCCCGCGCTGAGCTGCTCAAGGAAGCAAAGGAGCGCAATGCGAGCGAAGGCGGCGCGCCAGCAGCAGCAGCTGGCGGTGGCGACGCGGGTGGCGCGCCCGAGCGTGCGCCGCACCCGATGATGGGCGCACGCGGTCGTGGCCGCAGCGGACGCGCGGGTGGCCGCAACGATCTGTTTGCAGCCATCGCAGGCCGAGGTGGTCGTGGCGGTGGCGACGACGACGATGGTGGGGGCGGCGGTCCCGGCCGCGGTGGTCCAGGTCGCGGCGATCTCATGTCGATGATTGCTGCACGTGGTCGTGGCCGTGCGGCGCCTGGTCGCGGCGACTTGATGTCGATGATTGCAGCGCGCGGTCGCGGCCGTGGTGGCGGTGGTGGCGATGACGACGACAGCAGTGGCGGTCCAGGTCCAGGCCGCGGTGGCGGCGATCTGTTTGCAGCGATCCGCGGGCGCGGTCGGGGGCCAGCTGCACCAGGTCGCGGCGACTTTTTATCGGCGATCGCTGCGCGGAAAAAGGCCGAGTAAGCGATCAATCAATTGGTGCTTGCTGGCTGGTCGGCGCGCACCGGCTCTCTCAACCTGCGTAGGAACCGAATCGAATCGAATCGTCTTTGCTGCAGTTAGTCGGGCACCGGCGCAGCAGCAGCAGTTGCAACAGATACGACGCCTGCAGTAGCATTAGCACGAGCAATAGGCAGACAGACAGCGCTGACGGAGATGCTCGCTCGTGCTGTCGTTGCGCGCAGATGCTGCGCGTTCAGATAGAAGAGAAGGAAGTTGGGCAAAAAAGGAGAAAGCATGTGTTTGAAAGTGGCGATTGCAATGCGCGTTGTGTCCTTGTAGCTGCTGGCTTCATTCGATTCAACAGTGTTGCTACGACATGTGTCTATGAATGTGGTCACTGTGCGCGCACATGCATGGACCGTCGGTCTGTCGCGACGTGCTTGTCGACTAAACACTCAGTCGTCACGGAACGTCGGTGTCGACTTGCTCATGAGCGCACCGATGGCCTGCACGAGGTCGTCGCTGTAGAGCACTGCAGCGTTGTGGTACCGCACCTGCGCGAGCGCGTCAGCAGTCGAGTGATCGCGCTGGTAGTGGATCGTCTGCTTGATGCCGCGCACTGTGATCGGGCTCTTCTGTGCGATCGTCGCGGCGACGCTCTGCGCGTGTGCGAGCAGCGCGTCCTCGTCCGGCAGCGTCTTGAGTACGAGTCCGAGGCGCTCGGCTTCGAGGCCGCCAAAGTTCCGACCCGTGTACGCGAGCTCCTTGGCCTGCTGCTCGCCAATGAGCTTGGGCAGCCGCTGGAGCGTCCCGACGTCTGCAATAATTGCGAGGTCGACCTCTTTGACCGAGAACACAGCCGACGCGTCGGCGTATCGCAGGTCGCACGCTGTGATAAAGTCGACGCCAGCGCCAATGCACGCGCCGTGGATCGCTGCAATCACAGGCACGCGGCAGCGCTCGGGTGCCGAGATCACACGCTGGAAGCCGTCGATCACCCGCATGAGCGCCTCGCGCTTGCGGCCTTCGCATGACTCGTTCGATGCAAGTTTCTGCAGCGTTGCAAACACGTTCAGGTCCATGCCGCTCGTGAAGCCCTTGCCTTCGCCCGAGATCAGCACGGCCTTGATCGTCGTATCGAGGTCAATGTGCTCGAACGCCTGTGCGAGTTCAACCCACATCTGCATGTTAAATGCGTTGATCGTCTTGGGCCGGTTCAGCTTCAGGTGCAGCACGTTATTGTCCTGCACCGAGAGCGCGAGCGTCTCGAACGTGTGCGTCGCGAGGTCGAGCTTTGTCGGCGTCGAGTGCATCCAGCCTGCGAGGTGCTCTGCGTCGCTCGCTTTCGTCGACAGGCGCGCAGCAGTCGGTGCAATAGCGCACAGAGGTGTCGAGGACGTCGTGCGCAGTGCGTGTGCAGCGCCAGCGCGAGCGAGAGCTCCACGAAGCGCAAACATTGTCTGCGGGTGTGTACTTGTGTGCGGAAGCTGCTGGTGCTGGTACTGATGCACAGATTCGGGAATGGCGAGTGATCTTGAAGTTTGCAAATAAAAACTCACGTCGATGAAATTTGACAAAACCCGACGTGATTGCTACGATTTACAAGTGTAGAACAGTAGAGCATCAACTTTGTTGCTGATTGCCACGATGGGTTCACAATAATCCAGAAGCTTGCAGGTGCCACCACCAAAGTGACAACTCGCTCAGTCACTGCTCTTCCTGCGGTTGCTAGACAGCACACAGCTCTCTCCATCATCGCAGCTAACTAACTAGCGACTCGTCAGCTCTTTGCAAACGACGAGATCCCAAGGATCGATGCGATCTTGTCCTGCTGCGCCGTGCTCTGTTTGTAGACCGCCGAGAGCATCGTGGGACCGAGCGTCGCGTACAGCGACCGCAGTAGCCGCGCATTCGCGTCCTTCACGTCGCTCTTGGCCTCTTTCACGAGCTCGAACGCCAGCGGCAGCACGTATCTGAGTTGTAACCACACACATATCAATCATGTCAGTCCAAGACGAGTGAGCAATCAATCATAAACCAAATGAATGGCCAGCAGCAATCGACAACAATCGCATCCGCCAGTCGCACCTATTGAGTGCGTACTGGTTCTTCTCGTCGCGCTTTGCAGCGAGTTCGTCGAGCGCGTCGATCAGCAGTGGCTTGACACGCGAGTTTGCGTGGCGCGCAACGGCAGCAAAGTGCTGACACAGCAGTCGCGCGTCGACGTGGTCGCACACGAGCCGAACGACGTCGAGCGAGAGCGCGGCGAGCTTTGGGTTGTTCGCTGCGAGGTTCTTGGCGAGCGCTGGCACGAAGCTCGAGAGCACGAGCTCGAGGCCGTTGCCGAACGCCGGGACGATCTGCTCGAGGCACTCGAGCGCCGACACGTTCACTTTGGCGTTCCCGTCGTCCATGCGCTTGAGCAGCGCGTCAAAGAGTGCCGTGATCTTGCCGCTCTCAGCGAGCGCACGCGCGACGCCGTTGCTGCTTACGAACGCAGTTGTCTCCTGGAGCGCGTCGAAGCGGTCCTTCCAGTTGCTGCTCTCGAGACGCTTCTGCAGTGTCTCGAGCGCTGACGTGTCGACTGCTGCGGGCGCTGGTGCCTTGCGCGGAGGTAGCGCACTGCTGCCTATTGTAGGCGCTGAGTTGCTCGATGACGACGAATCTGCTCGCGTACTAGACACAGCAGCAGCAGGTGGAGCTGCCACTGTAACTGACGACTTGAACGCTGCCGCTTCGGCGAGTAGCTTTGCTTTGCTGCTCTGTGCTGCTGCAGCAGTGACGCTCTTGGCGACTGCAGCGACGACTGGCGCCTTGACAATCGCAGGCGTGTACCTCGTCGTGCCACTCAGGAGCTGCTCGACTTTGGATCGCGCACTCGCAGGTACGGCTTTCTTGAGCCGCTCAGCGTCGATGTGCTGCTCGTAGTACAGGTACAGGATGGTTTGCTTAGCTGCGTCGCGCACTTCGTTGTTCGAATCTTCGAGGCACCGACCGACGATCGCGAGGATCGCTGGCAAGTCGCGGCTGCTCTGCACACTGTCCGCCATGCTCACGACGAGCGTGTGCATTGCGCGCGCGACTTCGCGACGCAGTGGCACGGCCTTGCTGCTCAAATGCGGTGCGAGCGCACTCACGACTTTGCTTGCCGAGCAGTGCAGGATCACGGCGTTGATCGCAGCCGTCGCCGACTCGCACACAAACGCGTTCGAGTCGGCGCTGCGCTTGATGAGCACTGCGACGACCGCGTCGACCTCGGGGTCCATTGCGCGCTCGAACGCCGCGCACATCGACTCGAGCGCCAGGAGCGCGTTCTTGGACACGGCCGAGCGCAGGTTCAGCACCTGTGCAAGTACATCCTTGGTTACGGCGTGGATCTTGTCGCTGAGGAACGCGGGGTGATGCCGCGCAAGCCGCCGCACGATACTCAGTGCCTCGAACGTGTCCTCCCAGTCCGTACCGCGGACGCGGTCGAGCAGTTTGGCAGTCTCCTGCTTGGGGTTCGCGACAGGCGTGAGCTCATGAACGTCGAGATACCGCGGCTCTTGTTTCCCAAACGCACCCGGCGCGCGCACGGGTTTGTCGTCGCTACTGTTGCTAGGGCTACCAGTCGCACGCGCCATCGCCGCAAGTGACGACTTCTTCTGCAGTGCCGATGGTCGGATGATCTCGCTTGCTGTCGGTAGGACCGAGGACGCAGTCGCTGCCACGTCGTTTGCTGGCGAGTTGTCGCTGCGACCACCAGTGACGACGCTGCTGCTCTCTTGCTTTAACTTGGCTTCGAGGCGCTTCCGAGTTGCCAATGAGATCGGTCGGCCAGCTGCTGGTGCCTTGCCACTCGGGACGTACGTGTCTTCGACAGCAGCGAGGGCAGCGTCGTCGATCCCAGTGGAACGCGCAAGCGGTACCTCACTGACGTCGCCCACGCGCTGTCGAAGCGCTGGTGCTGGTGATGCCATCGGGTGGACGCGCGCAGGTACAAAGTCTGCTGCGTCGTTGTTGCCAGTCGCTGCACTTGTGTCGGAGCTGCTCGCTCGCATCGGCGACTGCGTCTTTGCTGCAGTCCGTCGATCGTCGCCGCGCCTCGGACTTTCGTATCGGCTCGGCAGTGTCTGTGTTTGCTGCCGTGGTTGCGGCTGCTGCTGCTGACGACACGACTCGAGTGGCGCTGCTCCACTGTCTAGACTACCAACATCGTCGTCATCGTCGTCGAGTACCGCGTCGTCGCGACTCCGACTCGCGAGCGCGTACTTGGACACGATCGGGCGGTCCGCGTCGCTCGCAGCGCGACTGCTCTGGAGCATCTGGAGCTTCTGCGGGCTTGTCAACGGCTCGAGTGTTGCGAGTTGAGACGCCGTCGGTCCAGACACGGTTGTCTGCACACTCTTGCGAGTCAGCGCTGCTGCTGGTGCAGTATCGTCTCGCCGCTGCCGTTGTCCGATCAAGATCGGAGACTCGACGGTGTCGTTATCTAGCAGCTCGACGCGGTCGACAATGCGCTGGGGTGACGTGTGCGACTGCATTCGCTGGTTCGTCGAGCTGCTGCTACTGTTGCTGTGATCGTCAGTCACATCGGCAGCTGCCAATGACGCTTTGCAGTTCCGTCCGCTATCGTAGCTGACTGTATGACTGACGGCCGCTGCTGCGCCGTCGCGCACGATCTGCTTGGTGCTCGATGACTTGCGAAGCTGCGTCGCCTTGCGCTTGAGCATCGCGAGCTTGTCGGCCACTGGTTCGTTCGCACTATTGCTGTTACTGCTGCTACTACTGTCGGCTCGAAAGTATGATCGATCACTCATGCTACCGCCGCTGCCTTGTGCGACGAGGTTTGCCGTTGACGACGCTACTGCCGCCTGCGTCGCGTTCAGTGAAGTCAAGCTGCTTGTAGCAGCAACAGAATTGCTCGTCGATGCGGTCGGCGATGGCGACGATGATGACAACTGCGCAAAGCGACTTGCGCGTACGCGCGTCGGCGACTCGGTTGCGTGCTCGCTCGACGCGAGCATACGGAGCTCAGATGCACTGCTCAGCGATTGCTCAGTCACAGATCCAGTGTTGCTGCGGACCGAGCTACTGTTGGCAGTCGCATTTGCATGAGAACCAACTGCTGAGGTGCTGCTTCGCACTGCTGTGGTCCCAGTGGTGCGTCCTGTCGACGACGTAGACTTTGATGACGACACAAAGCTCACGCAACCGCTGTCGAGCAGTACGGGGAGATGCGGTTGCCGCAGTCGCCGTCGGAGCGCGTCGAGATCCGCGCGGTCGGCTGCAAAGTCGTCGAGACTCGCTTCGATGAGGCGTGCGATGTCGAGTCGCGCGGTCACGGCTGCGAGCACTGCGACCGTCTCGACGGCCATTGCCCGCACCCGCGTGCTACTGTCGCCCAGTAGTTGCCCAAGCACCTGGAGCGTGTCGTGCGTAAGCACTGCTGCAGCTAGTTCACGGTTGTGCTCACGGCTCGTACTTAGCAGGAGAGCGATCCAGACCCGAAGCGCTTCTTCACGCAGTTCGAGTCGTCGGTGCTGCATGACGCCGACAAGCACCTGACTCGCATGCACGACACTGCTGATTGTGCTGCTCGCATAGACCTGCGTGATGAGCGCGTAGATGCGTATCTCCATCTCGCTGTCGTCGGCAAAGCTCGCGGCCGTCTCGACGAGGTGCGGCAGCACCTTGAGCGCATAGCGCGCAGCACTACTCGACGACGACGGCGAGCCAACAACTGCATCACCATCAGCATTGCTGGCGGTCGTACCGACACTGTCGGTCAAGCCGCATCCTTCAAGCTTGCGGAACCAGAGCTGCAGGATCTCGACGGCGCGCTTGACGAGATGCGCGTCAGCGTCCTGGAGCAATCGCACGACAATGTCGACAAGCGCATTGGCGTTGCTGCTGCTGCGCTGTAGTGCAGTAGGCGTTGCCTGTTCGAGCTTGCGGACGAGCGTCTCGACGGCAGCGGACCGGCGCTTCCAGTCCGCGTTCGAGTTGCTCGTGCTCGTCTGCAGTGCATCGAGCGTTTCGAGCGGCAGGAAGCCAAATGCGAGTCGCATTGGCGTGTCGGAGCTGCTCGACACTGGTCGGTCGATCGAAGACGGATAGTCAGTCATCGCTACAGTATGTGCTGATAGCGATGACGACGACGACGATGACGCTACTCCAAGCGTCGAGGCGTGGAGGAATTCGTCAATTGGCTCCTGATGTGCTCGAAGCGTGCGTCGGTCCTCGGCACTCAGGAACGCCATCGCGTCGTCGACGCCGTCGCCCCAGTACAGATGCAGCTTTGCAAGCGCTTCTTCAGCCGCAACGACGACGTGCTCATCGTCGTCCTCGAGCACGGGCACGAGCGACTGGAAGAGACCGACAAACAGCGCCTTGTCCATGCGACTCACGCGATTCGTCGCGCGCATCGCTTTGCGCGCATATCGGTCCTCGAGCAGTCGTATCGTTGCGAGCACAGAGGCTTCGCGGACCGCAGCGCTCGTGTGGCTAAGGCCGGTGCTTGCGAGCAGCTCCGCAACGGTTTTGAGGTCGTTCGAGACGACGACAAATTTGCGAAAGACCTCGAACGTTTCGTCGTGCAGCGTGACGCTTGGTGCACCAACACTGTCGAGTGTATCGACGCCATCTCGATCGTCGTCATCTATGGGGCTTGGTGTTGAGACCTCGAGCGTTTTCAAAGCTCGTAGCCCACTCGGTCGCGCGTGGTATCGGGTCGCAAGACTCGGGACGAGGTGTGGGAGGATCGATGACAGGATCTGGTCGACGTCGTCACCAAGTGCTGGCGTGATGTCAGCGACGAGCCGCAGCGCTTCGCGTGCAATGCGCGGGTCGTCGTCGAGGATCCGGCGCCGTACGCAGTGGAGGAACCGCCGCGGGTTGCGCACGGGAAAGTGCGTGCGCTCGACCGCTGCAATCCGACGGAGTCGCTGCAGCGTCTCGGTCCGCACAGCTGGGTCGTCGTCTTCGAGCTGGTACACGAGCGTGTCGACGTTCGCATCCATTGCGCTCAGCTGATGTGACGCGGACTATATGAGCAGCTACGAATGACTTTGCGAAACGGTTACTTGGAGCGCGTCAGTTCCAAGTCACTACTAGAAATACACCAACACGCGAGTGCGTGGCGCCTGCTGCTGCTGCATGTCGATCTATCTTCCGTCCGGGATACAGCGCAGACCAGCAAATGAAATGCCATGAGGGACGCACAACAGACAGGCGAGTGCGATTCGTGGTGCCTGCAGGGCAAAGCGAGGCAAACGTGTCACCGCTATGACGTCGAACACGCAGTGATCTCGAACAATGCGTTCTGTCCGTCAAGAACACGCTCGATCATGAGGAGGGAATAGGCGATCAGCTGGCACGGGCAAGTAGTAGATCGCTTGCAGACTCAGCGTCAGCGAGAGCGCATCGACGACAACGATAAGTAGTGGCTGCGGCGCAAACGCTGTTGGCAGTGACTGCGCGAGCACGGTGCTCTGCCACGACTCGCTCTCAGCGCTGTCGATAACGATTCAATCTCCGTTGCAATCGATCGTGGTGCTGCGTGATGTTGCTGCTAGCTCTGTGTCTGCTGTCGCTAGATGTGTTGCAATCGCGATGTTCAGTATGCGTATGCGTAGCGACACGAGCTACTACATGTGCAGCTATAAGCGCGGCGCAAGTCTTGTTGCGCACAGGCACTAGAAGTACGACGACTCCTGCGCGAGGAAGGCGTCAAGGTCCTCGTCGTCGTCATGGTCGCGCGTCTCGATCGAGTTTGCCTGCTTGCGCCGCGCTTCTTCTTCGCGCGCGACGCGCATTCGCTCTTCCTCTGCGCGTGCTGCTGCGAGTTGTTCGTGGCGCACACGCTCCTGCTCCTGGAGCTGCTGGATGCGGCTCAGTCGACTTCGTTGCGACGCTGTCTGTGACTCGTGCGTCTTTTCGCGCCGCTCCATGATCTCGAGCTTCTTCTGTTCCTCGAGCAAGAGCGCGATCTGCGCATCGGTGTCACGTTTGAGTGCTTGCACATCGAGAAGTTCCTGGGCGAGTAGCGCAAGCATGCGCTCGTCGTAGCTGTCGAGCATCGCAGCGTCCTCGCGTGTCAATGTGATTTCTGCTGGTGTCGTTGCCCTGCATGGGTCTGTTGGTGCTGCTGCGATACTGCTGTCAATGCTAGCAGCGTCTGTGCCGCTATCGCTGTCGCTGTCGCTTGTACTGGTTTGCAGTTGCGACGATGGTCGCGCACGTTTTGGCGCCATGTTGTTGTCGTACACAAAGTTGCTTGTCGTGTGTGTGTGTGCACAAGCCATTCGTGGCAACAATAACAATCTGTCAGCAATGCATTCACTGTTCATTTCGACAAAGACCTTTCATGTAGCAATATGATAGATCAAGGCCTGCACATAATTGCTGACTATCGTACATATACCCTTTATTGATGTGCTACACCACCAAAACCACAGCAGCACAAAACAATCGCAGCGACAAGCATGGCAACGCAGCAAGCCGATACACCACCACCACCGCCACCACCACAAGCGCACAAAGCTCCTCCTCACGATGCTGGCATCGACGACGATCCTTCTACCGCAGACGATCTCGCGCTCTTCCGGCTACACGCACTGCAGATCCGCGGCGACTGGTCTGCGCACGACGACGGCGACGGCCGTCTCTTCTACTACAACGCTGCAGCAAAGCAGTCGCAGTGGGAGCCACCGACGCCGTTCGCAGGCAACGAGGGCGAGCTCATGATGGCGCTCATGCTGCAAAACGCGATCGCACGCTCGGGCTTCTGGACTGCGCACGATGCCGGCCATGGTACGCTCTACTACTTTAACGAACGCACGCGTGTGTCGATGTGGGAGCGACCTGAAGAGTGGGGCGTCATTCCGCCGCCTCCACCGCCGCCGCAACCACAGCAAGCCGAGTCGGACAGCGGCAGCGAGCGCGAGTGCCAAAGTGACGACGATAACAACGCAGCACCTGCAGAGACGATACCTGTAGTCGCGGCTGCTGAGCACACGCGTCCTCACGTCGACGGTGACAAAACCGCTGCAGACGAGCAAGCGGACGACGGAGAGGTTGAAGTCGAGGAAGAAGAGGAGGAAGAGCCGCCGAGCGCCGAGGAGCTCGCAGCTGCTGAGCGACAACAGGCAGGCGAGCGCAAGCGCATCGAGGCGTTCCGGCAGCTGCTGCGCGACAAGAAAGTCATGCCGTTCACCAAGTGGTCGGTCGCTATGCCGCGCATAGTCTCGGACCCGCGGTTCATGGCCATCCCAACGTACGTGTTTGTGTGCATGTGACGTGTGTATACCTCATTTTAGTATGCCAGAGCTACTATCGACCGACTGACGCTTGTCTGTCTGTCCACTTGGACGCACCAGCATGGACGAGCGCCGTACGATCTTTGAGCACTTTGTCGAGCACCGACGCGACGACCTCAAGGCCGAGAAGAAAGCGAAGTTGCGCAACGCCAAGCAACTGTTCGGGTCGCTGCTACGCGAGCAGCTCAACCAGCAGCTTGTCGACAACACGTGGACGCGCAAGACGAGCCTTGGCGTCGTGCTCGAGCAGGTGCAGCAAACGCTCGACCCGTCGCGGCGCCAGCAGCTCCAAGACGACGCGATGGCGCTGCTGCCAACGTCCGTGCAAGAGAAGCTCTTTGATAAAGCGGTGCGTCCGTGTGTATGAGTGAGTGTATGTGGCCGCACACAGGTCTGTAGTGTGCTGGTGCCTGACACTGGTGTGTGTAGATGGCAGAGACTGCGAGCCAAGCCGACAAGCTCGCAGCAGAAGAGGCGGCGCTCGCAGCGTTCGTCCGCGCGCAACTCGAAACGACAGCGAGTGCGTTGCGCGACGCGCGGTGGGACAGCACCGACGTGCAGCAGCTCGTTGCAGCGTTCTACACGTCGCGAGCCGACGCAGTGCAGCTTGTATCGACAGCGCGACAGCGAGCAGTCGTGCGGCGCGTGCAGGACGAGTTTGCGTCTAAACGCGAGTCGGCAGACGCCACGTAC
Organism: Globisporangium echinulatum; assembly: GCA_023336405.1. Lineage (NCBI taxonomy): Eukaryota > Oomycota > Peronosporomycetes > Pythiales > Pythiaceae > Globisporangium > Globisporangium echinulatum. The sequence goes on along the minus strand of JAADWX010000033.1, from coordinate 27,524 downwards.
GGCGGCGCGTCCCGCACAGTCGCGGCAAGTGTGCGAAGTGACGACCGCACGACGCAGCTCAGTTCGCCACGACCTGCAGTGGCAACAGTAGCACCAGTGAGAACGAGCAGCGCTCGCGCAAGCGACCGCCGCTCCCGCTCACGATCGGCGCGTGGTCGCACGAATGAGCGTAGCTCGCACTCACATGGCGCATCGTCGGACCGCAATCGCCACCACCGTCGCTCGTCTCGCCGCTCTCGGTCGTCTGGATCGTCGGACTCGCCTCGTTCTCGCAGTCGCTCGCGCAGTCACAGTCGACGGCGTTCGCGTCACAGCCGCCGCCGGTCGCGGTCGTCGTCGCGTTCCCGCCGCCGCTGAGTCTTCGGCAACCGATCTGCTTGCGCGTGGCTGCTGGCGAGCACTTGGAGGTCTTGACGAGCCTGATTTCACAGCTGTGATACTATTGCATCGACGAGCTTGTCAATCACAGAGCTGGATGGTTTCAGTCGATCACTCATTGACATCCGTTGTTGCGCTCACACTAGTTTCTCTCGGCCATCAGTCGTGGCGTGATTGTCTTCGCGCTTGCAAGCAGCGGCTCTCAACAGCGAGCGCGATCTCGATCCGAGCCATTTGGCTTACAAAAGCGTTTCTGCGGTTCACAGCCGCTGATGAACGAGCCTTGATGTCTCGCCTCAGAAGCGAGTCTCAGTTGACAGCGCTGCTTCATCGCAGGACTCGCTGCGTTTGATCCGGACACGACCCATGACTGCAATGAGCTCAACGGCGCTCCGTCTTTGCTATCAGATGCTCGAGCACTGACCTGGCTCTATGCTTGACAGCGACGATCGGCATCGCAAGTGCGAATGCCAAGCTCGATCAACGACGCTCTCTCTCTTGATTCGAGTCGATTGTGGCTGCGCTTCCCAGCAGATGGCCTGCACACAGCCTGCATGCACGCGCTCTCACGTCATGTGCCAACAGATGGCATGTTGCGTGCAAGGTGCAAAAGAAAGAGAGAAACAGATAAGATAGCTCGACCAGCTGGGCGGCTGGGATCGCCGTCGTAGGCAGGCCATGAACTGCAGCTACGAGATAGAGATACCTAGGATGCGACCAGGTCGAGATCCTGGATGCCACTCAATCTCGAGATCATACATGCCTCCCCATCTCGAGCACTTTGCTGTCAACAAATATCAACGAAGCAAGATCAGTCGTGCAAACTTGACTTCGATGATCTCGCACGACAGCGTCCAAAGCTAAAGTTCGTGTCTGGAGAATCATTGGTTTTTCGCTTGTGTTTGAATCACTTGCTCCTTGTATTTGGATTTGTGTGGATCACATCTTGATTTGTGTGTCATTAGAAATGTAAGATCTCCTATTTGTTTTAGTTTATTATTTTCGATTTAGTTCATTGACACTAACTTCTTTCAGCTTATGTCTTGTATTCCTATTCAGTCAAACTGAACTTTATATTGAGGCAGTCCAGTCGTTTGGCCCAAGAAGACAGTGCGAAAAAGCGCACAATACAGAAACAGGCTCGGAACTCAGCTTGTTCCCGCGAAGCCTGTGTGAAGCGGCAAGCCCCGAAACAAAGCGCAAGCTTCCAGTCCAAGACTCAGCCGAGCAAGTGAGTGAGCGAACTTCCAGTCGAGCAGTTCGCCCTTGCGCTGATCCCAAGCGCCATTGCACACACGCTGCACGAGACGATCGTTTCTCGGTAGAGCGTCTACCGCCACCTTTCCCCTCGACGTGCTGCAGCACGCACACTCCCTCGTTCGTATTGCTGCGACTGACACGCATCGCACGCCGCAGCAGCGCGGAACTTTCCTCCCTTCTCTCGCGCAGTTGCTTCGTGGCTACCGCGCTGCATCAGATACATCCTTGCGCGCGCGGTGATCGACCACGCGCTGCGTCTTGACGTGCAGCGATTGTTGCTTCATCCGTCAGCAGTCGCAACACCAGCAGCAGCTCTTCACGAGCTCATTGAAAATCAGGCGAGCACTCCGCCTGCCACCCAATCCCCCTTGACGACGCGCACAATCGATCGCGCACCAGTGAACACCACAGCTAATCTGCACACACGCAGGACCATGGAGAGCGCCACGCCTGACACTGCAGCTGCTAGCACGCCGAGCGAAGACGTGCCTGTGAACCCGTTCGCGGCCACACCACCAGTACCAGCAGCAACAGCAGACGCTGCAACGATGGCAGCAGCAGCGATGAACAGCAGCAACTCGCGCAAGCGCAAGATGTCGCCGGTCGCGCCAGGCAGTGGCAGCGGCGGCGGCCTCGCGCGGGGCAACAAGTTTGTGCGGCCAAACACGCACGGTGGCCCGTCGCCTGCTGGTGCGTTTGCGAACGGCGCAGCAGCAGCAGTCGTGCCGCAACAGGGCAGCATCCACACGTCCGACGCGTTCATCGACCACCAGCGCGCGATGTTCCACGCCGACACGGCGCCGACGCCGTTCGGTCCGACGGCCAACATGCCACCGACGCCGGCGTTTGGGAACCGCAGCGGCGGCTTTAGCCACACGCCCGACGGCTTTGACAGCACGCCGACTGACGACGGCTTCCCGTCCAATTCGTCGGCTGGACCCGGCAGCTTTGGCAATCAGACGACAGCAGGCGACAGCAGCGGCTTTGACGCAAGCGACGCGGCTGCGTCGAAGGCGCAGACAACGACACCGTCGCCACTGCCGCGCGCTGCGCCACTGAACTTGCGCAACTTTGCAAACTGGAACGTCTCGAGCCGCTACTCGCTCGTGCGACTGCTCGGCAAGGGCTCGTACGGTCAGGTGCGTCTCGCTCTGCGTCGCAGCTGGCAGTGTGTGTCTGTGTGTCTGTGTGGTGGAAGCTGACTGGACTGTGTCGGTCGTATCTCTATCGTACTGCATCGATAGGTCGCTGAGGCGTTCGATACGGTGCGGCAGAAGAAGGTCGCGATCAAGAAGATCATCAACGTCTTTGACCAGGAGATCGACTGCAAGCGTCTGTACCGCGAGATCTACATCCTCCGTCACTTGGCGTACGTTGCATGGCGTGGTATGGCTCGCTAGCATTTGCACGCTGTGTGTGCGTGTAACAGCGTCGCTGTTGACTGACAATGGTTACCGTCCCGTATCACTACGTGCAGCCACCCGCAGGTGATCACGCTCCTCGATGTGATCCCACCGGAGAACTACGACGCGTTCACGGACCTGTACCTCGTCTTTGAGTTTGTCGACACGGACTTGCACAAGCTCATCATGAGTCCGCAGTACCTCACGATCCGGCACATCCAAGTCTTTCTCTACCAGCTCCTCTGCGGCCTCAAGTACATCCACTCGGCAAACGTCATCCATCGCGACATGAAGCCGGCAAACATCTTGCTGAACGAAGACTGCACGCTCATGGTACGTCGCTGCAACACGCTGATTGAGGGCATGATACGCTTAGTCTGTGTGGCATATGGACCACATAGCTGACCGACCGTGTGCTTGCTGGTGTATGTATGTGTATGTCGACCAACGCGACGGCATTCAGATCTGCGACTTTGGGCTGTCGCGCGTCATGGAGAGTGACCTGTCGATGGAGGAGCTCGCAAAGCACTTGTACTCGCCCAAGGACTCAAAGTCGCCGACACTGTCGGACACAACGTCGCCTGGGAGTGCGTCGTCGACACCGTCGTCGTCGTCGAACGGCGACGCGCCGAAGATCCGGCGCCAGCTCACAAAGCACGTTGTGACGCGGTGGTACCGCGCGCCGGAGCTCATTTTGCTCCAGGACTACAGTTTTGCAGTCGACATGTGGAGCGTCGGTTGCATCTTTGCCGAGTTGTTGAGCATGCAAGTCGAGAGCTGTCCGCGGTACCAGGAGCGCGTGCCGCTCTTCCCGGGCCGGTCGTGCTTCCCACTCAGTGCCGACCGCCCAACGACGTACTCGGACAAGCTCGACCAGCTCAACGTCATCTTTAACGTCATTGGCACGCCAAACGAAGACGACATTGGCGCCCTTGGCGAGGTCAAACAGTACCTCCGGAAGCTCCCAAAGAAAGACGCCCGGGACTTTCGCGAGATGTACCCTGGCGCCCCAGCCGACTCGCTCGACCTACTCAAGAAGATGCTGGCGTTCAACCCCGAGTGCCGCATCTCGGTCGACCAGGCGCTCGAGCACCCGTTTTTGCAAGCCGTGCGACGAACGCAGTCCGAGACGGTCGAAGCGAAGCCATTTGGCATGGAGTTTGAGAACGTTGCGCTCGACAAGGACGCGCTCAAAGGTGCGTGTACATGTGGATTTAGGTGTGCGAGTGCGGATTTACGCGTGCATGCGTATATAAGCGAGTCGTTGCTGACGACTTGCGCTTGTGTTGTATCGTGTGTGGCGCGTGCAGCCCGCATCTTTGACGAGATCAAGTTGTTTGCAGAGCGCAACAGCATATGATGATGCGTGCGACAGACGGCATGAGTCGAGTCGGTGGGCGGGACGGAATGGTGGGGTGATTGCAGGAGAGAGAGAGCAACAGACACGTGTACATGAGCGATACAGAGCAGTGGGTGAAGACAGTCGCAGGAAGAGAAGTGAAGGAGATGACGACGATGAGCAGCAGCAGCAGCGACGACTGATTGAATGAACACGCGCGTGCGTACGTCAAGAGTGCGATGTATGAGAGAAAACAAGCATCGACGATGAGAGCGAGAGGCACGACGACAAAGAACGCTGCAGAGCGCGACATACACACATGCAAGCGCTCTCTCGAAGAGAAGAGCGAGCGCGGCTCATCCATTCGCCTGTAGACGCCAGTCAGTTTGCCCAAGCATGATCGTCCTATCACATAACGCTGTCGTATCCATGTGCGTCCATTCGTTCGTTCATTCTTTGTTCGTTCGTGAGGGCGCGAGCGAGAGCACTCGAGCCACGAGAGCGTGTCTGCGTCTGTCTGTCTATGGCATTAGCTGTCTAAGTAGTCGCTGAAGCGACGACGGGGTCGGAAAAATCGACGGTCCGCAGCACGTACTTGGGCTCGTCGACGATCTTCATCACGGCCTGCACGCCGTAGTCGAGCGGCACCGAGAAGATGCCGTCGAGGTTCACCTTCATGTCCCACCCGAGCGACCGCATCGACACACGTCGGACCTTCCCTCTGCAGATGGTGGCACGTAGTGACACGTACAACCCAGTCGAAGTAGTCAGCACACGACAACAGGTTCACGATAGACAGCAGACAGCACGCACCGTCGGAAGCGAATGTCGCCAAACGTCGCGTTGATGATCGGCTCGCGCACGACAAAGCCCATGTCGAGCGAGTCCTCAGCAAAAATGTTCTCCTTGTTGAAGCTGTAGACACGACAGCGCAGAGTTATACACACATACACGTATACACATACATGCCAAACGACAGTGTCAGCGCTCCTCGTGTGTAGCGACTGCGCTGTATATCGAGCGAACCGGATCGACAACCAGCCAGCCAGTAGCTACTACGTACGTTTCGGTAAGTTCAGTCACCGTCTCGTTCGTGTGCGTGTGGTTCATCTCTTCGAGCACCTTCGCGACCTGTTCGCGGTAGATCTGCGACTGCAGCGCCGAATCATTCCGTGTCGCATACAAACAGACGCGCATACGAGTGTGAGTCGATGCCGAGACGCGCGTCTGGACGGATATAAGGTTGCACACATCTGCATCTCACTACAGTCGACCCAATAGACGCACCGCGCTGTAGTGCCATGCGCTCGAACCCGTGCCGGTGCACACAATGATCCCGCTGCTGCGCTGCGACTCGCGCTGATGCTGGTCGATGCCAATGTTGTAGTGCGACGGCCGCGACGCATCGCTCTCAGCAATGAACACTTCGTTTAGTGCATAGCGCGGCAGCTCGTACCAAAAGCCGTCTTGGTTCACCATGCCGACGCGAATGCGGTTGCGCAAGCGCCAGCGAAAGTTGCCAGCCCGAAGACGCTCGAGCGCAAAGCTAAACCGGTTGCAGACGTTGTCGACGCGGTAGCAGCACAGGTTCCCCTCGCTCCGCGCGGGGTCCGTGTTGATACCAGCGACTGGAATCGGCGTGTTCACAAAGCTCGCAGCTTTGAGGAACGTGCCGTCGCCACCTGCCGAGAACACCATGTCCGAGCCCTCGATCGCTTCGTGCGTGAGGTGGTTCGCTGCAACGACGCTCACGTCAATGCCGCTCTCTTTCAAGCTGCATATCAGGGACAATGGTAAATCGTTATTACAATAGGCAGTTGGATATACGGGCACAATACGTGAGTATAAATATGCCCGTATAACCGATATACGCGCAAGCAAACAAGCACATCCAAACGTACGTGGATGTGATGTCGTCGAGCGCCTGGATGTGGTGGTCGTGGCTCGCTTTGAGCCGGTCGTACACGAACCCACGCATCGACATTTGCTTGCGAAGCGCCTCACTATCACGCGCGTCGACAAGCAGCAGCCACACCACACCACAAGACACAGACACAGTCAGTTCAGCACACAAGCGAGAGCTGTCGCGACCAACGAGTCGACCATGTGCGTCGTCGCTACAATACACACGCAGGACGCACCCCGTGTTGCCGTGCAGCTCGCACTCGTGCTGGAAGCGCGACGTCTTGTTCACGACAACGACGCGCTTGAGATCGAGCATCGGCTTGGCCGGCAACAGAAGCGGCCGAGCGACCGAGGAGGCGTCTGTGACTGCATCGGCCTCACTACTTGTCGCCAGTGGCGCCCCAACGTTGTCTTTGCGGCTGAGCGCGCTCTTCTTGTTCGCCTTTGCTGCTGCCGTCGAGCGCGACGCCGCCTTCGTTGGCTGGTACGTCTTTTCAATGTACTCTTCCGATACGATCATGCGCGGCACGCGCTCGGCGATCGCCAAGAGCATCTCATTGTCGTACACGGGCCGTTCGATCTTCATCCAGCCCTTTGGACTGAGCTTCTCGTTCCACGGACACACGGAGCGCATGTGCGTAAAGAACGGCGCAACAACGCCTGTCAACGGGTCTTTGCGCGTATAGTGCAGGATGTGGCCATTGTGGATCTGGTCGACCATCTGGCCCGACTCCTGGAGCTCGTGGAACGTGTCCTGTGGCATGCGCTCGAGCCGCGTGCGCATCGCCCACATGACTTCGCCGTGGCACACGACGATCGCTTTCTTGCCCGCACACTCGCGATGGAGCACCGTGAGCAATCGGTCGGCGCGCTGCGCAACAGCAGCAAGTGACTCGCCGCCCGGTGGCGCGTAGTAGAACCGGTCGAGGTCGCGCCGACGCAGTTCGTCCTGCATCTTGATCATGCGCTCGTGCTCCGACATGAGGTCCATCTGGCCCCAGTCGCGCTCGCGAATGAGCATCTCAGCGTACCACTTGGCACCTGGGAGCTCCATGCGACCGGCGGTCTCCATCGCGCGCAAGTATTCGGACACGAGGTACCGGTCAAAGTGCACGAGGCCGTTCTTCTTGAGCCACTCGCCAGCAGCAGTTGCTTGGCGCCGTCCGCGGTCCGTGAGTCGCCAGTTGCAACTGTGGCGGTGCTGGAACTCGCCGTAGAAGAGGCTGTGGTCGCCGTCGATCGAGCGCTGGCGCGCAACGTTGCCTTCGCTCTCGCCATGGCGGATGAGCACGAGGTCGTCGAGTCGCGGCTCCGTGAAGTGGTGGATCCCGCGCGTCGCTGCCGTTGGCGCGACGACTGTCGTTGTCACTGGTATGCCTGCGATCGCAACGACGCTCGCGAAGCGCACAGGCAGAGGCCGCTTCGCGCGGCGCAGTAGGGACGCGTACATGCTCGATGGCGATGCGTCTGGTGTCGTGCGTGTGGCTTGCTGCAGATACACCCACGAATGATCACTCGCTTAGCGTCTAAAACGAGCACAATGTCGGCGTGCGATTCTCGTTCGTGTGGGTATAGCGAGTCAATAGAGCAGAAAGCGAAGGAGATTCAGTCGTACACATTGCGACGCAATCAAGTCATTTTCAGTAGGTGGTGAGACAGACGCTGCGCTCCCATGTCGCATTACAACGCTCATGATATAACGTATATTTCTGACGCATACGGTACTGTAGCAGCCTATCCGTTTCTGAAGCAAGAGCTCAGTGTGCGATTGGCTCGATCGATCGGTGACACCTGCTGCATCGTACTAGTAACGCTAACCTCTGCTTGCCCAAGGACACAACCGCACACAACCGCACTCACGTACACACGCACAGGCGAGCATCTCTATTCGTTGCATTAGCAGTCATCTGCTCTATCCACACAAGCGTCAGTCCCGCGTGAGGTCCTTGAGTGTCTCGGACAAGTTCTCGTAGCAGTAGAACGTCACAGCGTTGACTGGGAACGCGCGGACCACGGCAGTCTCGAGACCGTTCACAAAAATGCGCAAGCCGCCGAGCCGATACAGTCGCCGTGTCTGGTACGCAATCGTCTTTTCTTCCGGTCGCGCGTCCTCGGCGATCGTCTGGATCGACGACTTGACCACTGCGTGGTGACCAAAGCGTCAGTCCACTATACGAACTTCTATACAGACAGCTAGCACAAGTGACATACCGTCCATCGGGTACGCAATGATCCACGAGCCGACGCCCGCGAGGCCGCCTGCTGTGAGCATCGCAGTGTGCGCGTTCACGTCGCATGCGATCATGCGCCGCTTTGCGTACTCGTACATTGCAAAGTAGAACCCAAACGACGGCACTTCACGCAAGAGCGTGATCGGATACCCAAGGAAGAGGCCGCGCACACCGTTGCGTGCGTAGATGTGCTTGACACAGTCGACTGGTCCTCTGTACTGGTTGTTTGCGTGGCCGTCCTGGACCTGGAGGCGGCACTTGATGAGGTCAGTTGGCGTGACTGCGACGGTCTGGCAAAAGCCACCGATGAGCCCTGCTGTAAGTACAGACTGGAGCGTTGGACTGTGTGGCGACGCGTCGATCAGTCGCAGCGAGCGCTCGTACGTCGAAAACATGATCGCGTTCGTCCACGCGCTCCCAAAGAGCGGCGATGTCATGCCTTTGAAGAACCCGCGCACACCTTCATGCTGGAACTGCATCACACATACACACGTACATGCATACATGCGTAAGTGCGCAGTATGCGCGAGAGCGTGCGTTCCATTGCGAGTGCGAGCCGTGGTAATGTACATACGGTTTGGCGCACGCAGTCGAGGCTGCCCTTGTAGAACGTGCTGTGGGTCTGCAGCCGCACTTTGACCTGTTGCCGCAGTAGTCGTAGTAGTCGAAGCAAAAGCGCAGGCATGGAACCGCATTGTCAAAGCAACGGACTACATCACATTGATGTCCTCCTTTGCGCGCAAGACCACACATTTGCATGTAGCAACAGCACCAATACGCGTGCGCACCGTATCGAGCGGCTGGCCAACGATGATGCCGCTGCATCCTGCGACCGTGCCGGACGCCAAGTCGACGAGCACGGAGTAGTCTTCATGGCCAGTTGCTACCGCTGCCACAACTGCAGCTTCGTCCATGCTTCAGTTCAGTCGTTCAAAGTGAGCAGTTGTGTTGATCGTCATGGTCAAATTGACTTATTTTTGTATCACTGAATGCCCGTACTTAAACGGATAAATGACGATATATTGTATGTTGTTTCAATATTCACATGTCCGAATATTTAAAAAATAAGCATTGCTTTTTGGTTTTTTCCTTCTTTATAAATCAATCGACATATTTTTTTGATCGTAACAAACATGGCCGCACTTCAGTTAAATTGACGATATCACAATAAGTTTGGTAGATGTTACTTATATTTGTCGTAATATAGCAGAAAATAACTTTCATTTGAAACCTTGTTGAACCGCGGTTCAGTACTGCTAACCGCACCACTGTTTCGTATTTACACTAATCGCTGCAGTACATCATAACGATGGTGGCGCGATTGGTTGGCTGCCCAGCCATTTGACTGGCGCCGCGAGCATTCTCGTTTTCCAAGCCGAAAACAAAAAGTGAAGATCCGCATTCGCCGGCAAGCTTTCTTAGAACCTCCTCCGTCACCATGCTCGTCCCGAAGAAGAACCGCATCGCCGTCTACTCGTACCTCTTCAAGGGTGCGTATGTGTTCATGTATGTGTGTGCGGAGGCGTGTCTGCGTTTTGGCTGCTACCGAGCTGCTCAGACGAGTCCAGCGCAACGCAGCATCTACTCCAGCCGACACGCAACCACTCAGACGTTTGCAACAGCCGCGTCGTCGCTTCGCTACGCTTGACCGTCAGTCTCGACACGCTACCGCAGCTGCGACATTGTTGACAGTAGAGCGATATGCGGCTGATTTGCGCTTGCAGCTACGTGCACTGTGGAGCACAATGCTGTCAGCATCTCAGCAATCGACCATAGTCACGCAACGAACTGCATCGGCGAATCAAAATGCAGAGTGTGACTCGCAAAGCGCACAAGTGGTCGTTGCAGCAGAGAGGATCACTCGAGCATGTCTACAAACACCGTTTGTCGACAGTAGCAGCGCTCGAGCAGCCACTCACAGCAGCCGACCAGCACAGTGTTGTGTGTCGCGAGCACACTCTTTGAGTCGCAACACTAACTGTAACGTTGTTGTGTGCTCGTGCAACAGAGGGCGTGATGGTCGGCAAGAAGGACTACTCGCAGCCGAGCCACGAGGCCGTTGAGGTCCCGAACCTCCAGGTCATCAAGCTCATGCAGTCGCTCAAGTCGCGCGGCTACGTGAAGGAGACGTTCAACTGGCAGTGGTACTACTGGTACCTCACGAACGAGGGCATTGAGTACCTCCGTGCGTACCTGCACCTGCCGGCGGAGATCGTGCCGGCGACGCTTAAGAAGCAGGCGGCGCGCCCGACGCGCCCGCAGGCGCCTTCGGCTGGCGGCTTTGGCCGTGGCCGCTTCGACAAGGACAAGGGCGTCGGTCCTTCGGGCGACTTCAACCCGGAATTCGTACGTCTCTGCTGCTGTTGGGTCGTTGGTCTGCTGATGTGACGGTGTGCTGTACCGTTGCCAACAGCTACGGTCTGTGCACGCCATTCGACTTGGCACTCACACTCTTATCTATCGTTTGTGCGTTTGTTTTACTTCAGCGTCGTGGCCAGGACCGCGGCCAGGATGGCTACCGTCGTGAGGCTTCTAACTAGGCTGAAACAGCTGCGGACTGTTTTATCCATGCAATAAAACTGCGCGCTTGTCGGCTTGAGGTCTACGTACCACTGTGTTTGTGCCAACATTCGTCACTTGCATTGTGGACGTGTCGATTTCCGTAGCTACAATGACGTCACGATGTCGATGCTGGTCGATTGTAGTTCGTCAGACGACGCCAAGTGCGTATGTAGCCAATTGATTCGTTTGTGTGGCTTGCTCGTCAACCTACTGCGAGTAGCGACATTAGCACACATCGGACTTTACAGCCACGCTGTTATCAACGTAATCGTCCGTCTAACTCCAAGACAAACGATCAGCTGTCCAACGGAAGCAACAACTTGAGCTCCGACAGGTGGTGCTGCAGCCCTACAGCAATCTGCGCAGCGCTGCTTTCGTTACTACTCGCAGCGCGCTCGACATTCGTCGCGTCGATGCTACTGCTGCCACCCAAAGCGTGATTTTGTATGTGCTTCTGCAAGGTCAAGCGGATCATCTCGCGCTTCACGGCCACGGGCATCTGCTTCATGCGCAGCGCCATGATCACGCGCTTGCCAGCGTACTTGAGACACTTGCGACCCGGTAGCTTTTGCTCGCGCACACTCTGCTGGAGCGTCGCGAGTTGCGGCGTCGTGGCCGTGTTGGGCGACGATGTCGACGGCGTGTTTGACAGCGCAAAGTTCGGCATCGCGTGGAGGTCCGTGAGGTCAAGCGGTGCGAGCTCGACTGGCGTCGAGGAGACACCGATGCGTGCCGAGTTACGAGCCGATGAACTCCCTGACGCTGCAGCAGTGAAGCGAGCCCATACACTCGTGCTGCCCGTTCCCGATGTCCCGAGGATGTGCGCCGACGATGTCCTGGGCGACGTCAAGTCGTCGGAGGACTGGTCGTCCGAGAACTCGCGGATCGAAGCGCTGAACCGCGTGATGAGTGTTGTGTCGGTCGGTGGGCCATTAGCGCCTCCTCCAGTACTACTTCCGCCATTGAGGAACCTACCCGAGAACGAAACGGATCCTCTGCGCTGCGACTTGGCGCGCTGTAGGTTGTGTGTCTGAACGTCCTGGCGCAACGCTTCGAGCTCTTGGTTCACGCGCGCAGTTGAGATCTCGCCCTGCATCCCATCCTGAGGCTCGTGCACACAATGATAGCAGTAACAGCCACGGTGGCGTGTTAGTATGTGCATGTGTCACGTCTCGAGCCAACCAGGTCGCGTGTGACGCAGGTCGTCACGCGCACCGTCACTGCGCCAGGGATCGAGTCGAGCTCCTCAAGCGGCGTTCGGTTTTGCTGGAATCAAGTGAGGTATGCGAGCATGAGCGAGAGTCAAGTAAGTGAGACGAGTAGTATGAGTCCGGCGGGCTTGTAACGAGCGAGTATCGAGTCCCGAGCAGTCGAGCGATGCGACGTACGCCGTTGCGCAAGAATGGATCCGCGCCGTTCTGCAGCAGCACCTCGATCGATCTGATCCCGTTGCCGCGCACTGTTCACACGACGCTCGCATCGCACAGACAGACGACACATGCACTGCTGAGCTCGAGCGATGTCTTGACCACAAGGACCGCTAGTACGAATGCCAGTATGTGTGCTCGCACCGGCTTTGTGCAATGGTGTGTCCTTGTTCTCGCTCGAGCTGTTCGCGTCCATCTTCTCGACCTGTAGGAGGTACCGCACGACGCCATCCTGGTCTTTGCGGCATGCGTGATGAAGCGCGTTGCGGCCGTTCTGGTCCACGGCTGCTGTCGACGCCCCTGCTCGCAGCAGCTCCTGGATGCACGCGAGCTTGCCAGTGTAGCACGCTGCCTCGAGTGTGTGAGTAGTAGCAGTGACTGACTGGTGGGAATGCACTAGCAAGTGGCTTCGGAGCGCATGGCAGGCACTACTACTACGCACCCCAATGGAGCGCCGTCATGCCAAAGCGCTGGACGTGGCGTTGTGTGACAGCAAACACGTACACTCGTCAGCGACTACTCTGCATGTACATGCAAGAAGCACATCAGCACACGCATGAACGCATGCACCGACTGACATCGCGCGCGTTCGGGTCCATCTTGTCTTGTGTGAGCATGAGCTGGAGGTTTGCGAGGTCGCCGAGCATGGCGTAGTGCACGAACGTGCACGTGCGTTCAATCGCCTCGTCCTGCTTGCGGAGCGCTGCGTGGCTCCTACAGTTGCCCATCGCTGCGTCGACTTACGTCTCGCGCTTGATCGAGCTTGCAAATTGTGAACTCACGTGGCAAGTTGTGTCGTCGACAGGCTCGACGTACGTACATCCTTCTCATTCCATCTCATCACGAAGAGCTAAGAATAACGAAGTGCGTGCATAACTAACTATTCGTGCCATGTGGCATCACTTGTCATGTGTATCGTGATCTAGCTACCTTTAGCGTACATGATGACAAGTACTATGATCAAGAGTGGATGATGGAATAGACGTCATGTTGTTCATTAGCACTACAACGCGTGTACATATTAGCTACAGTCAACGGGAGGCGGGATACTAAATGACGTTGACGACACACACTTCATACTCGCGCACGCACATGCAGGTTTGACAGAGATGTCTGCTCTATGGTTGGTCCCCAGCATTATGGTCATAGCGACTTGCAAAGAGGATTGGGAATATAGAGCCATCAATCAGCGGAGCAGACATTCCAGCGAGGCGCAAGCGCCAAGCGGTCCGAGTGCTCGACACCGAGACTTCACTATTCAACTGTTTGCATCGCTTGTCCCTCACAGAAGGCGCCACACAGCAGGCTCCTCGCTCGTCCCCACGAATGGAGACAGCAAAGAGCGCGCGCGGCATTCGGGGCGAGATCGCATGACCCTGGGACCACCACTGTGAACAGGTGATCGCCAAAAGTCCAGTTGGGCGGCGCAGCGCTGCACACGTGCGGTGAGCGCACACGGCACAGACGCTTTGCACAAACACGAAGTGATGCACACATGCAGTCGCACACAATATACACATACACACATGCATCTGGTTGGAGTTGCAGTGCATCGATGGCGACGACGACGACGACGACGTGTGGGATTGTGCGACGCACGATGGAATGGTTGGGCTGGCGTGCGTCGGTAGACTCGATTGATTGCTCGCATCGATGCAGCGCACGTCGCTTCGAGCGTGCAACTTCAGAAGTGATGCTCGCTCAGCACAACTGCCAGGACTCGAAAAGGCGGCAGTGCCTCAACCAGTCGTTTTCTATTGGCGCATGCTCGTTTGCTTGTTGGGCAGCGGTTTTTCTAGAAATTGACGTGGTACTGAGTGGCACAATGTGGTGCACATAATGTAGTGCGAACACTCATGCATTGTTCGCATTGCGATCCATCAGCATCGATTCGCTTGCTTGTAGAGAGAGGCTTGTGTGTTGAGCTGCATCATTGAGCGCGTCCATGTCGATGACAACGTCTTGTACGCGTGTCGCTATCTCACAGCCTTGGTTCGCTTTATCACAAAGTGATTGAGGTCATCGAGTCAGCTCGCTGGTTTCCGTGCCCTCGGGTCTTTCCACGCAGTAGACACGCACACAATCTCACAGATACACACACACACGTCGAATACACCACATGAACGACCGAGAGAGACTGTCTAGAGACGCGTCGCCAACGCGATTGGGATTCAAACTATTTACACTATGACTCGTGCGCGCACTCGCTTGCTGCGCTCGTCCCACGAGCGCCGGCAGCAGCATCAGCGAGTGCGCAGCAGAGAATGAGATGGATGGCGGTGGCGACGAGCGTGCGCGTAAAGCGCGAGTGAGAGAGAGGAGACTAGAGTACGTGAACGGCTAAGTGGGTGGGCAGATGGCGAACTTAGCCTTAGCTGAACTGGAGGTCGGTCGATGGTGACGAGACCACGTGGTGGGGACACGGCGCGTCATCATCGCTAGTCTTAACTAACGACGACGCGAGCTCGGTCTCGTGCGGCTCGAGCGCAAAACTGGTCTTGTCGAGTGTGAGCGGATCGAGGAACCGCAAGCTCTCGGGGCTCAACGCTGTGAGCCCTGCGTGGTTGCTATTGCTGGTGCAGCTGCTGTCGTTGTCGCAAAGCTGCTGATTGGTCGGCGACTCGTGCAGCCGAAAGCGTGTGCCGGACGGCGTCACGAACCGCCCAGACGCGGTCTTTGTCAGCGCTGCGATCTGCACGCCGACGCTCGCGATCGACGACGTCGATGACGCGGTCGAGTAGTTGCTCCGCAAAATCATCGACGTGAGCGAGTCGTTGCGCGTGAGCAGCGAGAACATCGGGTCCGGCTGCGGCGGCGCGCTGTGCGTCAGCTGGTTGTTGCTCGGCTCGCTGCTCAGCGACACGGTTGCGTCGACAGCCATCGGCTCTGCGCCACTTGGGTCTTCGTGCAGCGAGCTGCGCAACTCGCTCGCTTGTTCGCGCATCATCGTGTCGAGTGCTGTCGCTGCTTCTGGCGCGTCAGTCACGTCGCTAAACATATGCGACTCGACGCGGTTGGCAGTCAATCGGCGCGATGTCGTCGACACGACACTGTCGCCGGCACGCAGCAGCACGAGCGGCGACTCGCTACGCGTCGAGCTGTTGTTGTCTTCGTCGTCTACAAGCCGGAGCCGCGACTTCGGCATCGAGCCTTCGCTGCTCGTGTCGGACATGCACTCCTCCTCTTCGCTGTCCCACCGTCGGCGCCGGTACGCGGGTGCTTTCCACAGCTCGTACCGATAGTGCTCAGACGACGCGCGATCGCCGAGTTCGGTGCCAGATGGCGCCGAGTCGTCGTTGTCGAGCGTTAACGACTGGTCGCCAAACATCGACAGCCGCTCCGACGACGCGTACTCGTTCGAGTCGGACGCTGCCATGTCGGCAAAGCTCGCGAGGTGCTGCAGCTGCACGCGCAAGTCGTCGGCGACTTGAGTCTGCTGCTGCAACCGCGTTTCAAGCAGCGCGTTCTGCTCTTGCAGCGCTTTGTTCTGTCCTGCAAGCGCGTCGTGCTTCTTCTGGAGGTCGATCTGAGGATACCAGCAACCACACACACACACGAGTGATGACGATGCGTTAGCAGCACGTTCGCAACAGCAGCAGCAGTGGCGTATAGACACACACATGCACATCCCCAGCCAACAGGTCAAGCGCAGCAGTACTCACGTATGCGCGCTCCATTGCAGCAAACGCTTCGTCGGTCGGCACACCGCGGACAGCAGCAGGTGCTGCTGGCTCTGCCTCGACTGCAGGTGTTGGTTGCGACGATGGCGTCTGGTTATTCGAAAACGTCACACCGGCTTGGCCAAGCGCCGAGATCCAGCGCGAGTTCGTCGAGACCATGCCGTCGAGCAGCGACTTCATGCCGGCGCTCTCTTTCTGGAGGTAGTCGAGATGCCGGTCAAACACGTTCAGGTCGATGCGCCGCGCCTTTGCGTTGCTGTCGACGGGGTCGAGGTACATCACGTGCTGCACGCCGCTCGACGGCGTCGTTGGCGCCTCGAGTCGCACCGAGTTCTGCAGTGGTGTCACAGCGTGGGCAGACACGCACAGACGCGTGTGAGCTACGAGCAGCTAGTGATGCAAATGCCCAGCATCGACGCGTACCTGCGACGGCGACTTCCGAAGTACGCGTCTCCGCGGCGACGACGCCGGGCGCGGCGGCGGCGGCCGTGGCTCCGACACCGGTGCGTGCACGTGCCGCGGCGAGTTCATTGGCGAGTCGGGCGACAGGTCGATGATCGTGAACCGGCCCTTCACTTCTGTTCGGCCCGGTCTAGCAGCAGCAGCAGCAGCGACATCACAGTACCCCATCTACATGAGTTCACGGTCAACAGCACGATCGCAGTGGCAACTCACACGCACGCAAACATACCGTGGGTGTGCGGCCGCTGCTGATCGTCGCACGCCTTCGACTGTCAGTCCGCTCGGCGCGGACGCTGCGCTGTTGAACTCGTCAAAGTCTGGGATGTCCGTGACGACAAAGCGACGCGGTGTACGGTGTCGTCGCCCCGTGATCTTGGCACCTGCAGTTGGCCGACCGCTTACACGCGCGTCGCCAATGCTGCTCGCCGCGATGCTCACCGATGACGACGTCGACGTCGTGCGCTCGATTGTGCCGCGCACGACGAGACCCATGTCGCTGCTCCATTGCTGCTGCTGCTGCTGTTGCTGCGACGGGTGCTGCTGTGCGTACTGCAAGTGCGCTGTAATCTGCTGCTGGCTCGTCGCCTCGGCGTCGCCTACGAGCGCGTCGAGCTGTGCTTCGAACGCGACCATGTGGTCGTGCTGGTTGCGGAAATCGCCAGCGCTGAACGACTGTGCGGTCGGTCGGAGTGCGTGCGCGTGCTGGTTCCACGGACTCGTTCCTGCAGTCATGGACGTCGTCGTACTTGCGCCCATGTCGGCGAGCTGAAGACTGCGTGGCATCGGTGCTCGCGTTGCGTGAGTGCGCGCGCGTTGCAGCAAGACTGAGTGCCTGCCTGTCTGCCGCCACCTCCACCGACGCGTGTGCGTGCGTGCGCACGTGGGGGTCTGTTTCCGCGAGCTCTTCGTTCGAGTGCGGATATGTACTGATGCGTGTCCTTGGCAGGCTCGGCGCGCGCACTCCTCTGCTGCTCAGCGTCCTCTGCCTCGCACTGTGTCTGTCGCACCTGTGCCGCGCTTGCCTTGCGTTGAGTGAGTTTGTCTCCCCCGATCGTTACTTTTGCGCGGTACTTTTTACAGCTACTTGTTACGACCACTTCATTCTTCTCATTGTCGCAACTTCGCGTTTTGTAGGAGCAAACAAGTCCAGAGCGACATGCACTCTGAAGTATCGCGCATCGCAACATGGAACGTGATGCCTCAAGCGTCAATGGCACTCGCGCAAACGCGTCAACTGATCGACTTGAAACGAGCAGACGTGCTATCGACGTGACCAGCACCATGCTGTTAACGCTCGCTTGGTTTGCGTCGAGCCTAGCGCGAGCAGATCGACGCTGCTGCGATTCGATTGCTAGCGTCGCACAGACGCTTGCTCGTGCCAATCTGCTCAGCAGCAGCAACAGCACCTCTCGCAATACATGGCTTCACTGCTAGCGCATAACGTGCCCATGCTCAACTCAGCTGCAATGGAGCATCGTGCATCTGGACACTAACGCTGGACGTTGACGATGCTGCAGCTTGCTCCGGCATCCTCTGCGTATGATCAACTGAACCAACTCGACTCGACTCGGTTCACTCGCGTGGCCTCGATACTCGATTCACTCGATCAGTCAAGATATCAAGACCACAAGCATTGGCAGCATTGCTCGAATCAACTCAACTCAATTCACTCACGCTGTCTCGATACTGAGACTTTGCATTGGCAGCAATATTGCGTGTTGCGAGGTTGTTTGCTGCCATCTTGCATATACAGATTTGTGTTTGAAGTCTCGCACTGACGCAGCTGCGACTGGCACTGCTGCGCGTTCGGAGCTCGTTCCAGGGTGCCGCGTCAGTGTCGCGACTGGACGCATCTTGGCGTATTGATAACTGGCCTTGATCGAACTGTCGTCCGAGCACATGAGGACTTTGCGAGTTGATGCGCTTGTGTGGCTGATGATCGGATCGAGATTCGTGGACTCAAAGTTGCATTCTTAACAACCAACAATGCTGGAGTACGACCCGATCGTACAGATCTCAACGACCAAGAAGCGAGAAGATGGTCCTCGACAACGAGCGATGTGGCGGCGGCACCAGCGCTGTGATAGTCAACCAGCCCAGCATCGCAATGCTGTGGACAGTCACTTGAGAGCTCATTCGCAACAGTTTGTCGAGAGCTGCCTCGTTGTCGTCAAGTGCGCAACATTGAGCCGACGTGACGCGCCCACATACGCCACGTCGACGATAGCGTATCGTAGCAAGCGATCGCGCGTCTACACACTGATGTCTGTTCGAATGCAGCACAAACCTGCGTCGAAGTCGCAGCTCAACAGCGTGGTCGTCGTCGCGAAGCCAACAAATGGCGAAGCATCCATGAGCAGCAGCCATGAGCTTGAGACCTTGGATAGGCAGGCGTATCGAGCAACTCAAGCCGATTTGTCGTACTTTGTCGCATCTATACTGAAACCAAATGATGCGATTTCAGCGCACTTTCAAACTCGTTCGCAGTTCGTTTGATGCGCACAGCAGCAGCATGTGGCAGCACGAGTACGAGCAGTCATGGCGCGGCTTCGTCTCGAGCGCAATCACTGACGCGCTCGGCAAGGACTACGATGCAACTGACGTAACACACGACGACAGAGCGTACCTCGCCTCGCTACTCGTCTCGATGGGCGTGCGCGACCACGCAGCGCCGCAGCCGTCGACGTACGTTCGAAAGACAGCGCCGCCGAGGACGAAGACGACACGCCGTTCTGCTGCAAGCGACGTGCCTTGTGAGGAGACGCAGATCCTGGACGACTCGCTGAGTGGATGCATACACGCACATACCAGCGAGCCCTTTCGTGCAACGCTCAACACAAGCTCGCTCTCTGAGGCATCGTACGTCTACTCGACGCCACTCAAGCGAAAGCGTACGTCACACTCGCTCATGGCGCTTGGACGCTTATACGAACGTACTGAGGGCGCTAGCTGACTACACTCTTACTCATTGATGTCATGGCGTACGTCATCCCGTGGATCGCATCATTGCACAGTGCGCCGATCGTCGAGTCACTTCTTCCCACAGTTCTCATCGCAGGACTTTCTACCCGACGACTCGGCGGTCGCAGCGCGTCGCGAGAGCGCGTCGCAGACGCTGCGCTTGCGCATGGCCGGCGTTTCGCCAATTGCACCAGTACACGATCACCACCACGACACATTGCGCTTTGGTCAGCACGAACAGGACGTCAGCAGCACAAACAACGGTGACGCGCTTGTGCTGTCACCGTCGACGCCACGCACAGGGTCACCAACAGCTGCGTCGATCGCCGAGTCACTCGATGCTGCGCTGTTGCACCTAAATGACGACGAGTTCTTGACACCGCGGCCGCCAACGACGCATCCACTCGAGCTGCGACCACCGCCGCTATCACGACTCACAGCGCAAGCACTTATGGATGCGGATGCAGCGGCTCACGACAATCACAGCCATGCAGGCGACCTTGACGTCTCGATGCAGTCGATGAACTTCAGTGACGACGGCGTTGTAGATGCCGACCAAGCCGGCGACGGTAGTGATGACGATGATAGCGACGTTGTCGTCCTCTTGAACCGCCGACGCATGGTGATCGATCTCCTCGACGACGACGATGACGACGATGAGGACCCGCAGGAAGAGCACGACGACGTTCCCAAGGTGCTCTGCTTTAGCAGCGACAGCAGCGAAGATAACGACGCAGCTGCCAACATTGAGTTCCGCGGCAGCGACTCGGTACATGACGACGAGCCGGACGCCGAGATGGACGGTGCGACCGTGTCGGCCGAGAACGTTGACACGAGCGAACCATCGACAACAACAACAGCAGCATCCGCAGTCGTAAAGAACGAGTCCGACAATGACGACGTCGAGGTCGTTGCAGTCGTGCCGCCACCACCTCCGTCTCGGATCGCTATACCGACAGCAGTGCGCGACAAAGCTGTCGCTAACAATCGCGAGTGCCACCGGGACGTTGCGAACGCCTCGCGCGAGTCGTGTGACTCGGTTGACTCCCACGCAGGTGCGTCATCGTATGGAACAGCGTCGTTCATGCTCGTACACTTGATTGTCCCGACTAACCGATTCGATTGGCGTTGTATGTGTATGTGTATGTGTATGTGTATGTGTATGTGTATGTGTATGTGTATGTGTATGTGATGATGCTGGCAGCAGACGTCGCAGAAGCTCCGCGGTCGCGTGCGCTGTTCCAGACGCGACTTCCGCTCGAGATCGAGTACCGCACGACAATCGACCGCCGACGACGCAAGCAGCGGCGCAAGAGTTTGCTGGTACGCGAGCTCGGACCGTATCGCCTGCCCGAGTTCCGCGTCGAGCTCGCGTCGTACCAGCAGCGCGCGGTCGCATGGATGCGCGCGCGCGAGCAGCACCCCAAGCCGCCCGTCGCACCAAACGAGCGACCGAGTCGGACTGCGCGCGTTGCCGACCGCGTACAGGGCGGCATCTTGGCCGACGAGATGGGACTCGGCAAGACCGTGTGCTGCATCGCGCTCATCTGCGAGTCGCTGAAGCAAAGCCGCGGCGAGTGCTGTCGCGTGTCCGCGATTACTGCTACTGGAGTTGGCGCGAATCGCGGACCACCGCGCATCTGCGCGCCGACGCTCATCATCACGCCACTGTCGATTCTGAGCCAGTGGGCGAACGAGATCCGGCAAAAGACGAACCTGAGCGTGATCACGTACCACGGCAGCTCGCGCAAGCTGTACCGCACAGCGATGGAGTTCATGGGCGCCGACATTGTGCTCTCGACGTACGACACGCTGCGGCTCAAGGAGTGCAAGATCAGTGTCGATGACGATGGTGATGACGATCGTGAAGGCACAACTGTTGCAAACAGCAGCGAGTGGCGCCCAGCACTGCGCACCGTACCGGCTGAGCGCCGGTCGACACTCGCGTCCAAGCTCCATCAGCTCGTGTGGCACCGCGTGATCTTGGACGAGAGCCACTTGATCACGAACGCCTCGTGCGCACGTGCGCGTGCAGCCTGCGCGCTCCAGAGCAAGCGTCGGTGGTGCGTCACAGGCACGCCGATCCAGAACTGCTCGAGCGACCTCGCGTCGCTCGTTGGGTTCCTCGGTGTTGCGCCCGAGAGCGACGCTGAACTGCACGCGCTGCTACCACTCGTGATGCTCCGGCGGCTCAAGACAACGGTCGACAGTGTCTCGCGCGAGCCGATCCTCGCGCTGCCGCCCAAGATCGAGGAGTACGTCGAGCTGGCGTTCGCGAACGACCTCGAGAAAGCATTCTACGCATTGCTGCACCGGTCGACGAAGACGCAGGTGCTGCAGTACCTCCAGCGCACGAACGCACCGCGGCAGTTCATGCACGTGTTTGAGCTCCTGCTGCGGCTGCGGCAGACGTGCGACTCGTATGCGCTCGTGACGGCTGATCCAGTCGCGGAAGTGCGCGGCCACGGCGTGCTGCTGCGTGCTGACGCGAGCGCAACAGTGACACCCGACACCCGCAACGCGCAGCTCGTACAGCGCGTCGTGGCCCAGTACGCAGCGAGTAGCAGTACCAACAGCACGAGCACTAACGCTCAGGCGCTGCCGCAGTCGACCAAGCTCGCAGCGCTGCTGACGCACCTCGCAGCTGTCAAGGCCAAGCGTGAGCGCGCGCTCGTGATCTCGCAGTGGACCGGCTTTCTCGATGTCATTGCTGCGAGTCTCGAGCGCAGCAACGCGGGCGCTGCGTCGCCTGCTGCCGTGCTGTCGTTTGGCAAGCTCGACGGCCGCATGTCGGCGCGCGAGCGCGAACAAGTCGTTGCGTGGTTCCAGCAGGACCAGCGCCTCGATGTCTTGCTCATCTCGCTGCGCACCGGTGGCATGGGGCTCAACCTCACGGCGGCGTCCCACGTCTTCCTCATGGAACCGAGCTGGAATCCGAGCGTCGAGAGCCAAGCAGTCGACCGTGCGCATCGGTTCGGCCAGATGCGGCCCGTGCGCGTCGTGCGGTTCATCATGAAGCACACGATCGAAGAGCGCGTGGTCGAGCTCCAACGCAAGAAACGCGCGCTTGCAACGACGCTGCTCGGCGATGCAACGGTAGCAGCGAACAGCAGCACTGCAGCAGTTGCTGAGGAGACGCGGCTCACGCGCGCCGAGCTGCGTCAGCTGTTTACACAAGGTGGCGCTGATGAGTGGTAGGTAGGACCGCAGTGAACACTATCGTGAACACTGTCGTGAACACTATCGTGAGTAGTAGCAAGTAGTAGGTGATGCCGTTTGACGTTGTTGAGTGATAGAGCGATAGAGTAATAGAGTAATAGACAGGCAAAGAGTGCGAATGTGTCTGGGCAGGACGAGTCGTTGAGTGATGCGTGAGTGTAGATGGATGTTGGAAGACGCTGCCATTGATCGCTTTACTGTGTGCTAGAGTACATCGAGAGGCTGTCGACTGGTTGTGGCGGCCAGTCAGTCAGTTGGTTAGTAGTTCGGAGAGGGGTCTAAGGAGCGAGCGCTGCTGCTAATGCGCAAGCGAGAGGCTCGCAGTGCGTGAGCGCTTCTTGGTGCTCGCGTGCTGCTTGTCACCGGGCGACGTGAACAGCTCACGCTGCGTCGGGCTTGGCGGTGTCGATGCTGCGACGGCAACTTCAGCGGCCAACGCCTGTGTCTTGAGGAGCTGCTGCAGCGACACGATGTCGGCCATGACATTCATCGTCGGGTGGTTCTCGACCGCGACGGGGCTGCGCGAGACACCGAGCTGCTGCGCCGACGCATCGCACGCCAACTCATCCCCGTTGTCGTCGGTGTCGTTGCTCGCGTACGTTGCTGCATGCACGCGCTGTACGAGCTCGACAGCTGCGAGGAACTCATCGGTCGAGCCGGACGCGACCGACAGCTGCGCGAGCTTCGGTGCTGCAGTCTGCGCGCCAAGAACGATCTGAACGGCTGCGAGCGCAACGCTCGACGGCTTGCAGCGCACCGACGTGTAGTCTAATGGTACAGATATGCATCGATTCGGTGTAAGATGGAGCTCCTGGATGATGCAGACAGCTGTAACGTCCGATACAAACTCGCAAAGAGCTTACACACACACCTTCTGCGACGAACGCGAGGAGCTCCGTGACCGACTTGACGACAGCGTCGGTGTCTGGCAGCGCGAGCGCGTGCACAAAGTCGCGCGCAAACGTGAACGTGTTTGGTGGGTTGAGCTCCCAGTTGAGGACGCGCAGCAGATGCATCTCGACTCGGCACATGTCGCTCTTGGCAAAGCGCGCTTCACACAGCAGACTCAGCTCGTCCTGTACGTGATGCAGCAGTTACAGTGTCAGAGCCTCGGCTCGGACGACAGCGGATTACGCCATACATAATTGCACGTAGACGAGTCACGTACTAGCGAGAGCGGCTCGGGGTCGTGCATCTTGGACGCGCAGAGGACGCACACGAGCGACAGCAGCTGCATCATGACCTTGTCGACTGACTCGGCGCACAGAAACTGGTCCATGTACGCGATCGCACAGCCGATTGTGTCGACGCTCAGGTCGAACGCTTTGCCGGTCTGCGAGCACACATACAAGCGTTAGTAGTGGCCGATGTACACAGCCAGCGCTTGCAGATGCGTGCACATACACACACATGTGCGTACACACCTCGAACATCCATCGGCAGATCTTGACGCGCCACGCGTTCTTGAGTCCGTGGCGCTGCGTCTCTTTCATATAGTCGCAGTCGCGCACAAAGGTGCTGGCGGCTTCTTTCTCGAGCCCGAGACGGATCACTTCAAGCACCTGAGCAACAGAGTCGCGCTGTTCACCGCAGCCCTGTGCTTCCCATGCTGCGAGCGCTGCCTCGGTGCTCTCGAGCTGCTGCTCGTACTCGTACTGGTTGTCATCGTCACTGCTACAATTGTTGTTGTTGCTGCTACTATAATAACACGTATCGCTGCGCTTCTCTAGCGCCGGTGTTGCTGCACATTTGCAGGACATCGCGTTGTTTGTCGTGTATGCACGCGACGTGGACTCACTGAACGCAACGACATCGCTGAAAGCGCTCTTCGCCATGACTGCAATCGATAACGCTCACTTACTGTGGGCGATGATGCGCGACTCGAACGCTGCGAGGACGTTGCACGAGTGCGCGGTCGAGTTGCAAGTCGCACGAGTGGTTCTCTACCACTGCGGCAACGTTGCCGCGCCAGAGGCCAGTGCGCGCATTCGCGCCTCTGCCCGTCGGCAAGCACCAGATGGCAACACTGCCCTACTGCCCTGCAACATTGAGGTTACTAAGTCATGTGGAATAAACATCAGACACTCAGCGCAAAGGACAAAAACCGATTGATATGACAATTAGAAAATATTAAACATACACACAAAATACAATCATCGAATATGACGGGTGGAAAACAACACAACAAATGGTAATGTGATAAATGTACTTCAAAAATGGAGAATTTTTGATAGTGATTTATATTTTTCATTACCCTACATAGTAGACGATGAAAGCAATAGTACATCGTAAATAAAAGGGATATACAAGTCAGGGATAGCTAATACGAAAATTAGAGAGACTCATTTAATCCGAGCATTTTTGTCGTCAGGCGATGGATTAAATTTCCAAGAGTCCATTAACAAAACAACGATAATTCACATGTCAAGATGATGAGAGTCGGCGCTTGATTCGGTCAATAAATCAACTTACAATTATGTATGTTCAGATTTTTGTCTCCAATAATGACCACCAGACATAAACCATTACAATTCATCTGACCTCATAAGTGATATAACATATCCAACGCGCTATAACAAGCGCGTGTGCTGCGACTTTACAACAGCCACCTTGAGTCGTTACCATATGCATAAAACTCGATTTAAACTCAATAGTGAAAAAGACCAGGTTAGGAGGTGATGTGTACAGTAGGATGACGAGCTTTGTGTGCCCACCGTCTCGCCATAGACGACAACGACATTTAAAAAAATTGAACACATCTAATCAAGCACGTCAGCACCAGCCGAAGCATGTCGATATATATATCACGCTCATCGGCAAGAAGCGCTTCAATGACGTTTTAATGAGCTTGAGGCCGACCTCGGAAGGCTATGTGCGCCGGTAGCTACCTATCCGCCCTTCTAAGCCGAATGTGACTAGCTTGACTAAGTATTTGCAATCGTCGAGTGTGCAACGTGGACGTGGCAACGTGGCGCCACAAGAGGCTGCGCAACATCGCCATCGCACATGTTAGTACTCTACTCTACTCTAATTATCGGCATATGTTGTGACGCCAACACAAGAAACGCAGTCTGTCTCTCCACGCATAACTCGCTGTGCAATGGTGTGCATGTTTCTTGCCGCGTTCGGGTCCCGAACCCAAACAGTCTTGCACATTGCGCTAACGCACTTGAGCACTTGGTACGTCGGGCTATAGCTCGCCTCTCCGTCGCCGCTTGTCCGGTAGGTCTTTTCGCTTAAGGTACCGAAGCGTGATAAGCATGACTTGCTTATCTTGACTTCATCCACCTTGACGAATGTTGCTCAGGCCGTATATCGAAAGTTTTTATGGCGCCTGAGGATAACCGAGTACAACGCAATGGCAACGCAATCGATAAGTCTCGCTGAGGAGCTATACGCTTTGACATCTTTGTGAACGATGGTCTTAATCCGCTGCGCCATAATCAAATGCGTGGATGCGGACGAGCGTCAGAAGATAGGTGCGTCGTGGATGCACGTCTTGAGTGAAGACATTGTGTCTTGCGCGCTCAAGGTTTCTTCGTTTTAGTATCGTGTAGCATGCCTATATTCCGTGTAAACACGAGATACACCGGAGCACCTGCTTAATTGAGGCGCAATGTGAGCCGTTCCCGCTTCACGCGGCTGAGCGTAGTTGGTGCGCTTGCGACAAGAGCGCAGACTTTTGATGAACTAACTGCGGTGTTTTTTTAATGATCTCCAGACACTTGGTTCACCACTTGGTGCCGTCTTACGCTGTTAGCGGCGACGCTCCACGCTCGCTTGGCACTGGCGTGCGTCCTTGACCCTGCCGTTCAGGACCTTGCGCCGCGCTGGTTTCTTTGCCGCTTGATCAAGGCGACCGCCGCTGCTTCAACTTGTCGCTCTCTCTGCGTTCGCCACCACGTTCGACCGAAGAGACACTGCCGTCGCAAGCACTCTGACACCTGGGTCAATCGCTACAAACTTGTCGAGCGCGACCGGATGCTGAGACGTGTACCCATTGTCGTCGACGCACGATTGCGGCCGCGAAAGTAGCAGTGAAATTGAACAGTCGTCGGTACCAATGAAGTATTTGAAGTGCCGGCGTGGTGTCTCTGCGAGTGCCACGCGGATCAGCGCTTTCCACCTTGTTTCTCGAACCTCTACACCAGGATAGCAATGCCAGTTGTGAACAGCACGCGACGGCATTTATATATATCGGGGCCACAGGTGCAGGAACACGGGAGTGGCTTAAACGCGACGTCGCCGTTGCTTGTCGCATACTTCCTCACGCACGCTATGAGAAAGGTAAAGTATAAATGACAAACACTGAACCCCCTCACACGCGTTGTGTTCTGTCTTTTAAACAAACCCTCCGGAATAATTGATAATAATTACTTTACTTCATCCTGTGTATGTGACGGGTCGCTTTGTACGATTTTCGATATAGAAATCCTACAAAAGTGTAAATTAGGTTGACCATTTCAACTATCATATAAAGTCGAACCAAATGTCTGTATAACAGTCATGGATATTAGGCGTATAAACGTACATCAGGAGAAAGCACTCAACGTCTACGACGCACTGCCACGAGCAAATGCACGTGCAGCAGCATGGTATCGTCGTCGTTTGCATGTTGAGACTCACTCGCTTACTCTAACTGGTCGCTCTGACCTCGCACGCATTCACAACACACACGGTTCACAGTTGCTCGTCCT
>JAADWX010000032.1:0-68906 GCA_023336405.1 Globisporangium echinulatum | reverse complement strand
TTTGACTTGCGGTTTTTACCATTCGAATTGCCTTGTTTCGCTCTACATAAAACAGCGCTCATTTTAGTGTAAAATGCAAAACTCGAATGGCTATTATGATAAAACCGTTGTTTTATGGTGTGGCTCCAGACTTTTTGGAGACGCTGTATATTAATCTGATATGTATGAATAC
The DNA here is from genome assembly GCA_023336405.1 of Globisporangium echinulatum. Classification (NCBI taxonomy): domain Eukaryota; phylum Oomycota; class Peronosporomycetes; order Pythiales; family Pythiaceae; genus Globisporangium; species Globisporangium echinulatum. The sequence goes on along the minus strand of JAADWX010000032.1, from coordinate 68,734 downwards.
TTGCTTGTTGTGTGAGGAAAATGACGATATTAATGCAAGGTCTGGTGGATGGGAAATATATATTCAAATACGAAATCAAGTCAAGCAGTCATTGTGTCGAGAACACTGAGTGGACATGTTGACAAGTTGTTGATCAGCTACTCCAAATATGCAAGAGATTCATTCTGTACTGCAAATCTACTGCCAGATGCTGTAAATATTACAGTTGACAGCCAAAAAAATCAAGTTGCCACTCAACATAAAATGTAGTGTATTGTATTGTATATCCTGACGGTGACTTGGGGTTTGTATACCCGCAAATCCAAATCCGTGCTGGATGACTTACACTCCCATCACTTTGCGAGCAGGAAGCTCTGCGCCGCTGCCGCCTCGACCTTACTCGCACGCGCGAGACCCACCTCGAGCGCGCCATGCAGCCGCGCGCGGCAGGCTGGACGAGCAGCGACAAGCGCAAGCGGCGACTACCTCGAACAGAGTCCAATCTGTTGCAAATGTGCGCACAGCAGCAGCAGCAGCAGAGGCGACAGTGTTGCTGGTCGCGTCCACATTGCCGCCGAGTCCCTATCGACACCACATTACTGCTACTGCTATTGCTCGCGTGTACGCTCTTCGTCGGCTGCGACGCGCTCGTGCAGCAAGTGCAGGTGATTGCGCGCTGTCGCGCATGGGTGAACGGCTCGTGCGACTTTGCAGATCTCGAGCCCGTCACGATCGTCCAGCTCGACCTCGACCAGCAGACGCTCTGTCGAGTACGTACGACCAGCAGCGCTCACGTAGTCCTATTGCAACTGCTGTATGCGACAGATTGACGGACACGCGACTGTGTATGTGTGTATGTGGACCAACAGGCAGACGTGACGGCCGCTGTCAAGCAGATCGACTGGGCGTCCGAGGCCGGCGGCAAGGGCGTCGTGCAGAGCCTCCGCGTGAACAGCGTCGAGCTCCTTGCATCCCCGGTCTTTCCATCTGAAGCGTACGCAGTCGCGAACTACCCGCACTGCGACGACATGTACAATGTGTTTCCGCCCTATGGCAACGGCATCATTGGCGCTGGTGGCCGCCGCTCGATCGCCGACATCGTCACCGGCAACGCACTTGCGTTTGCGCTCGACGTCGCGTGGCTCGGGCCGCACGATGCACGGCCGGTCTGTTCGATGGGCGGCATCTCGTACGCGGGCTACGCCGAGATCAATGTGTACATCCAAGCTGAAGAGAACGCAGGTCCGTCGGATTTGGTTCGTCAGCGACATACACTCACATGACCATCACTCACTCTCTCTCTGTATATTTGTATCGGATATGCGCACAGCGTGTCCTGGTTGGAACGCAACGGACCGCACGACGTGCGCAGGCAACGGCGAGTGTCTCTGCGCTGGCAACGACCAAGTGCCGCGCGTCTGCAGCTGCATGTACGTACGATAGCTGCATAATCAATCTGTTGGCTGTCAGCCAGCGCTGTCTAGCCTTCGCCATGTTGACACTGTTGACTCTGTGTCATTGCTAGCACGGGGTACGCGGGTCCCGACTGCCGCGACTGCACGAGCGCGTTCTTTGGCCCGCAGTGCACGCAGCAGTGCGACCCGTGTCTGAACGACGGCCACTGCGACGCCGGCGAGCGCGGGTCCGGCAAGTGCGTCTGCGCCGAGGGCTTTGACCCAGCAACGCGCTGTGCGACGTGCCTCCCCAACTACTTTGGCGACCGCTGCGAACGGTGTCCAGACTGTAACTTTCCGCACGGCAACTGCGAAGATGGACTCAACGGCAGCGGCCGATGCGCCTGCGCCGTTGGCTTTGACGCGGCGCGCGACTGCATGGACTGCATGGACAGCTTCTTTGGGCCGCGGTGCGCGCCGTGCAGTGCGTGCGACGGCGGCCACTGCAACCACGGAATCCACGGCGACGGTGCGTGCATCTGCCCCGAGGGCTTTGATCCGCATGCGAGCTGCCACGAGTGCGTCGCCGGGTACTATGGGCCGACGTGCACGCAGTGCCGCACGTGCAACAGCCACGGCCGGTGCAACGCGACGGTTGCAGGCGACGGCGCGTGCATCTGCGACGAAGGGTACACGCGCGACTCGCGCTGCGCACTGTGCGACGACGGCTGGGACTTTAACCCAACGACAATGTCGTGCCAGTGCTCGCCACAGCACTTTGGCCCGCACTGTCTCTCGTGTCCGATCTGCGCGCCGCACGGCCACTGCAACGGCGGACCGGACGGCGACGGCCGGTGTATTTGCGACGTCGGCTGGTCCGACTCGAACAACTGCGTCGGGTGCATGACCGGCTACTTTGGCGCAACGTGCGTCGCGTGTCGCAAGTGCGGCCACGGCCGGTGCGACGACGGCTTGCACGGTACTGGCCTCTGCAACTGCCACCGCGGCTGGAGCCCTGCGACCGACTGCTACGACTGCGCTGACGGCTTCTTTGGCGACGACTGCGCCGAGTGTCCGCACGACTGCGGCAACGGCCACTGCGCGAGCGGTCGCAACGGCACCGGCGCGTGCATCTGCAACGACGGCTGGCAGTTGGACGCGAAGGCGCCGTGTACAACGTGCGCCGAGGGCTACATTGGCCCGCGCTGCGAGCTCTGTCCGGGCTTCCTCGAGTCCGAAATCGCATGTAATGGCCACGGCAAGTGCGAACTCGTCGACCACGAAGTCGTGTGTCGCTGCGACGTGCGCTACAGCGGCCGCGGGTGCGAGATCTACGACTTTCCGTTCGTCATGGTCGCGGTGCTCGGGTCGATCGCGCTCTCGACGCTCGGGCTCTGCATGTGTACGATGCGGCGACTCGCACGCCAACCGCGGCACTACGGTATGAACAACGGAGGTGGTGGTGGCGGTGGTACCGGCGGCGGTGCATTCCTTCCACGTGGCGGCGGCAGCAGCGCGTTCTCGCGATCCGAGTACATGGAGATCTCGACCATGGCCGACCTCGAGCACTTTGTCTCGAACGACACGCGCGACTGGCTCATTCCGTTCGAAGCCCTGACGCTCCAGTGCGAAGTCGGGAACGGCACGTCTGGGCAGGTCTTCCGGAGCCTCTTCCACTCGGGCGGTGGCAACTCGGTCGTCGCAGTCAAGCGGCTGTACAGTCCAGTGACCGGTCAGGAGTACTTTCAGAGCTTCTTTCGGCGCGAAGTCGGGATCCTGAGCAAGCTCCACCACCCAAACGTCGTGCGCTTCTACGGCGTGAGCTACTACAATAGGGTGCTGTACATCGTCACGGACTTTTGTCCGCACTCCCTTAGTAGTTTGATCGAGAACGTTGCGTTGAAAGGGCCGCTCGAGCAGCCGTTCTTCCTCAAGATCATCAACCAGGTCGTCAGCGGCATGGGCTTTTTACACAGTAGGAGCGTCGTGCATCGCGACCTCAAGCCCGCGAACGTCCTGCTGTCCGAGACGAACGACGTCAACATCTGCGACTTTGGCCTCTCGCGGCTCATTGAGCCCGACACGATGACCATGACTGCCGAGGTGCGTCTTAGTATGTTTGGCTGGATCTGAGTCTGAGTCGTGCTCTGTATATCGACCTGATGGGATGCGCGTGTGTGGTACGTATGGATGTGTGGCGATTAGGTCGGTACACCAAGCTACATGGCGCCCGAGATGGCGACAATGGGCGGCATCCAGTGCTCGACCAAGGGCGACGTGTACTCGTTTGGCATCCTGCTCTACTCGACGTGGTCGCGCAGCAAACCGTACGGCGACCAGGGCATGAATCCATTCCAGCTCGTACGTACTTATGCGTGTAATCAGCTGACTAGCCGACTGACTGATTGACGACGGACTGACGGACTCGACCTGCTCGCCTGTAATACAGATGACGGCGGTCGTGAACGGCCTGCGGCCGGTGATCCCGATCAACTGCCCGCCCGGCCTTGCGCGGCTCATGCGCGCGTGCTGGGAAGCGAATCCGGACCTGCGGCCGTCGTTCCCCGAGATCAACCTGTTGCTCAAGGACCAGTACTTGCTCACCGCAATCGACAACGACGACTACTCGTACTCGGACCCACCGCCGCCAGTATCGTCACAGTCGGCATCGTCGTACTCGGCACCGCCGCAGCGCCGCAGTGACGACATGCACTTTGCACCACCTGGCGCGCAGCGCACCACGAACTACGGCACGTACGATGACGACGAAGAGAAAGAGGATGTTAGTGATGACGCGCCGCTGCTTGCGACTCGCAGCCGCGACGACGACGACGACGCGCGATGATGGGTCGTTACAACGCAATACTCACAGCGTCGTAATAGAATAGGATGTGTGTTTTGGAAAGAGTTGTTGAGTGCGTACGTATGTGAGCGTGTGCGCACATATGAGAGTGTGCGGACGTATGTGAGTAGATGAGTGTATCAGCGGCTACAGCATGCATTAGCGCAGCAAACGGCGCAAGTTGCGGCCGCGTGCAAGTGGTCGACGTGCGTAGTATTTGCGGTACGCTTCGCGCAAGTGACGTGGTTGAATCGGTCCTGTCTCGTCCGTCTGCTCCATGATCCGACGCGCTGCAGGCACAAATAGATGAGTACGTAACTGAGTAGGCGGCTCATGCAATACACGACACGTGTCGACGCACCTTCGGCTGTGAGTTCGCCGACAAAGACTTTTGTCATGCCGGCCATGACGATCGCCATGACGTTGTTCACACTCGGCACGCGCTTGTCGGCCGCCGAGCACTCTTGGATCACTTTCGCCATGCACTACGATGACGACATACAAGCGCAATCGAGTTGTTAGTACACACACAGACAGCATGCCATCAGGACACCCCGCACGAACAACACACGCACGCGTTTGATCGCGCCGCGTTCAAAGTGCGAGCGGCGAAACTGCTCGTGGCGCCGCGCCTCTTGCGCTGGGAGGCTCTGGAGCATGCGCAGCATCGACGCGCTGTCCGAGAGCTCGATCTTGTCAAGCGCCTGTTGCTGCTGCTGTTTCTTGCGCGCATCGTCATTGTCGTCGTCGTCGTCGTCTTCGTCTTCGTCTTCGTCGTCGATCTCGTCGTCGTCGTCGTCTTCTTCGGCTGTGCTCTCGCGCTCGTCATCGTCGTCGTCGTCGTCGTCGTCGCCACCGCCGCCGTGTACAGTCGAGACGTCCGAGATGCGCACGCGCTTCTTCACGCGCTTGCCTGCTGCGCCAGCGCTACTGCTGCCTGCAGCAGTGCTATTACTGGCAACGGAGCCCGCAGCGCCAGGAGCGACCGATGTAGTTTTACGAGCATGCGCTGTTCCAGCAGTGTCATCGTCGTCTTCCTCCTCAGTCATTTCCTCATCCTCGTCATCCTCGTCGTCGTCGCCCTTTGTGCTCTCCTCTTGCGTGCTCGGGATGTCGACGCTCGCTGTATCGTCGTCGTCTTCGCTCGCGAGCAGGTGCGGCTCGCGCACCTCCATAACGCTCGACTTGCTGTTTGTGTTTGTTGTTGTGTCGGACTGCTTCACACAATTTGTCGGTTTGGTACACTAATGTATGTGGCGCCCCTCAAGAGTTTATATTTCGGTATTTGCAAGCTAAATAAGCAACGAGATCGAGAAGCACCACCACCACCAGGTCCACGTGCTCGACTGGTCTCGCGTTGAAGACTGCAGTAATGAACAATCACAGACATAGATAGCAGATCGCTTCAAACCAGCACTGAATGCTGCATATAGGTGACACTGGGTGTAGTAGGGACCAGAGCATGACACAATCACTTCACTTACGACGCGAGTAAAAGCACTGATCATGAACAATGATCATGAACATTGCATGAGTATTTTTCAAGTCGTGACGAAGAAGATTTGGTAAAGAAATATCGCCAGTCATGATGAGTGTATGGAGTTGATGCAGCTGAACAAGTTGTCGCGACTACCATGCTGTATCTAAAAGCACTTGCGAACAGTGCAGCCACAGCTTTGGCTATGAGGTGTCAAACGTGTGGAACAGTCCGCTAGATACAGTAAAGGTGTTCGCTCAGTAGATGGTTGTGAGAGCTTTTCTGTGATGCTTGACAAGAACAAAACCATGCGGTATTCAAACGACTGCAATTCATGGTGGCCCCAAATCAAGCGTTTTTGTGGACGCCAAGAATGTTTCCATTGATTTACAGCTAGCGTTTCCCTTTCTGTTTTAGTTAAAACAAATCGAAATGCTAAAGAATAGATTTATCAAAAATGATTCAAAGATGCATTTTCGTTTAGGATTGGCTTGAAAGAATAGCGGACGAGGTCTGCTACAATCGACATCTTGATCAAAAGAATGTAGCGCACGACGAAAGCTAATATTTCACAACTGGCATCACCAAACCGAGTGAAAATGTCGCAATAATGCCAAAAATCAATCGTTGTATCACTTTTGACAGTTTGCCAGCTAATCGTTCGTGCATTGGAGAGAAGTTCAGCGGCCTATTTTCGATTGGCGTCCATCAAAAACATGTTTTGTACCAGTAGTTGTTTGGCTTTTTGTTCTGCTTGTTCTCTGTATCGGTACAAAAGTGCGACAAAAAGCGACTTGTTTCGAGTATGCAAAGAACAAAGAACACGCATTACCCTTTCTCGCAAAAATAAAAGTACAGCTTACTAGCGTTATTTGACTCCAACGTACGCAAAGTGTTGTTATCGTACGGGAAGGGGGACGAACGAGTCCCGACCGACCGGCGGTCGTCGACGTTGTTCGTGAGAACATGTTGCGCTCTGTATGAGGAATTCTGAGCGCTCGTATCACAAACGCATTTCGCCACCACCTCCCACGAAATCAAACGTACCAAAAGGTGAGCAGTAGTTGCTTCTTATGTGTGGTGTCTGCTGCTGTTGTCTGGCAAAAGGGAGAAAGCGAAAGAACGAACGACGCGACCGACCATCACGTCGTCAGCTCCGTCGCTCTTCGTCGGCCACTCGCACTCTTGCTGCTCGAATCGCACACGAACGAACGAATCGTCTTCACTGGAAGCCGCCACGATTGAGCGCCACTAACGCATCCTCTCCCCTCTGGTGCGTCCTCATTCTCCATCATAATGCATGCGTGTGTGTGTGTGTGCGTCGCTGTCATGCGCTAGACACTCGTTGGCTCGTCGAGCCGAGAGTGCGCACACAAACGTCTGCCATGCCCTCATGCCCGAGTGATGGCGCTGTATTGTCTGCCGCCACCATATTGAATGCCGCATGTGTCCAACACTCACGCCTCGTGTGTGTGTGTACGTACCTGCAGCCCAACAGCAGCAGTGCAGTCGACGTTCGGCCCACGACCTGCTCACCTGCGTCTCCGGTCGCAACCCGCTCGACTCAAGTGTCCGCTGCGTGTATGTCTGACTCTGCAGGCGCGCCTCTGGGAGCAGCAGTCGCCACTTGCATCAACAGCAGCGTGCGGCCACTCGAACAGCCGCTACAACCACCTCGATCAGTGCTGCCTGCGCTACTCACTCACAAGAACAGCAGCAGCACCCTCAGTAGCACAAGCAGCATCGACAACAACAGCGACACGAGCAGCAGCCACAGTGCACGCGCATCGTCGCCTGACGTGACTGAGACTGTATCGTCAACGTCAACGTCACCTACAACAGCGCTCGACACTGCACAGTCAACGCTCCACAACCAGCGCCCAAGCAACAACACAAGCAGCAGCACAAACAGCAGTGCTGCCAACCATCCGTATCGCCACATCCTCACGCACCAAGAGCGCAAGAAGCTCCGCATGCCGAAGCGGAAAGCCGAGTCGTGGCCAGCGAGTATCTTGGGCGACGCCGACGTGCTGAGTCTCGACGACGAAGGGCGCTTCGTGCTCTGCAAAGTCTGCCACCTGCACTTTGCAGTCCATGGCGGCAAGAAGCCCAAGCCCGTGATTATGAACTCGAGCTTCCGCACGCGCGCGTGGGACGTGCACAAAGAGCGCACGAACTCGCACCGCATGCAGAAGAAGCAGGACGCAGCGCAGCGACTGCAGCAGTCGGCGCGCGCAGCAGCTGCAGCAGCTGGTGTTGAGATTGCAGCAGGGCCAACGACGGTTAGTAGCAATAGCAATAGCAGCAATAATAGCAATAGCGACCCCAAGCCGCAAGTGCGGGATGCTGCAAAACAGCAACAATTGCAACAGACGACAACAGTTGCGACAACAACAGCAACAACAACAAATGCAACGTTGCCGCAAACGCAACAGCAGCAGCAGCAGCAGCAGCAGGTTGCTGCAGCAGAACACCCGCCACGGTTCACTCTGCCGACACAGTCACCGCCACCACAGTCGGCACCAGCACCACCAGCACCACCAACTGCGCTACGACCACAGCAGCAACAACAACAGCAACAGCACACCAACAGTCCACTTGGTCGACCCGAATTCAGTACCACTGCACCACTGTCACCGCGCCGCAGCGTATTTCGCCAACTGCCGGCAGCGCCACTGTCGTCGCACCACCACCACCATCACCACCACCAATGGCAGCCGTCGCCGCATGACTCGGACGCGCACCGGCGCAGTGGTTTTGTACACACGCACGGACTTCGACTGAACACACAGCTGCCGCCGCAGTCGGTCGTCGAAGCAGCACCTGCAACTGCTGTAGCAACGTCAGCAGTCGCTGCGGTGCCCGTGTCGTCGTCACCTTCAGATGCAACAACAGCGTCATCTGTATCAGCAGCAGTATCAGCAGCAGCATCAGCAGCAGTGACAGTGTCGTCTGCGGATGTTGATGTTGCTGCTACTACACCACCTGCACCGCCACCACCGCCAGCGTCAACATCTGCGCGGCGCCAGCCAACCACTGGTGCGAACGGTTCGCTCACGCCCGAGCAGCGCGACAACCTCATGCGCTGGCGCAACATGCACGACGACGTGAGTCGCGCACTGACGGTCCCAAAAAAGCGCGGTGCAGCGAGTCAAAACGTGAGCAGCGACCAGGAGCACAGCACTGGACTCGGCGAGCCTGAGGACTTTGGCATGAACCGCGAGCGCGTTGCAAAGAAGCTCAAGTCGCTCGACGACGAGTACGACGCGAAGACGTTCAAGCGCCCCGACGTGCACAACGACCGCCGCAGTGCGAGCTACAAGCAGTACTGGGGCACGATGCGCGACATGTACTCGACGCACCCGAGCACGAATCCCCACCACGCAAGTGCAAGCAATAATCATACAACGGTAGCAACATCTGCGACTAACCACAGCAACACGCAGCAGCACCGCACATTGCCGTCATTGCGACGGGACCACCACCAGCAGCATGCGCTACAACAGCAACAACAGCAACAATTACAACAACAACCGATGCAACAACAATTGCAACAACAACAACAAACAAGTAGTAGCAACAACACACACCACACGACGAGCCGAGGCAGCAGCAGCCGCTTTGTAGCGCGCGAACTCGTCGGGTCAACAACACCAGATGACACAAACTCGAGCGAGGACTCGAGCAAGACCGTGGTCGTGCACGACCAAGCGCTCGTGAATGCGATTGACCGGCTTACGTGCACTGTGTCAAAGCAAATGGCGGGCGAGCAACTTGCGCGGGAGACAAACGTTGCGACTGTGAACGCGCTCACATCGCTCACGACCGCTGTTGCCGAGATGCGCGCGCACCAGGACAGCGCGTTTGAGCGCCTCATTGAGCTCCAGGAGCAGCGACTGCAGGTCATGGAAGCGCTTTTGCAGCACAAGCTGCGGAAAGAGGCGCGCAACAGCAGCGCATCGACGAACAACAACAGCTGATCTTAGGACGTCTACAACATGCAGGTGCATGTTCGCAGCAACGCTTTGCATAGGTGTGTTGGTATGTAGTCGCTCATTTGCGTGCAGCACAAGGCGTCTGTTTGTTTGCGAGTAGTAGAAATGCAAGTGTGTGTGTGTAGCAATCGCGCGTGGGAGCTCCTGTCTTATCTATCTCCACTGCATGGCAGCCAACCAACCTGCAACGAGAGTTTTATCAATACAAACTGGCAGCATCATCATACTCTTGCTCTCGGTAGTTATTGTTGCGTTGCTGCGTAACGCACACACAACGGATGTGTCTGAACATTGCTGTGTGACTGAGGCCCTTCTTGACACACGCATCGAGACAGAGGATGCGGTGGAACATCGAGGTGCTGCGAGGGCGAGCGCATTCATTGCGCTGTTGTGTTGCACAACTGTTCGATGTGCATTGCGTCCGACGTCGGTGCATTGCATCACTTTGTACAGGGGCGGATATCACTTACAGCAGGCAACATTTGCGAAACGCCAATAACACAAACGATCTCGAATGACCGACACGTTGCAGTACGTGGATGAAGCGCGTGCGCTGCTCGCGACGATCGCGACGATCGCTGCTGACGTTAAGCTGCGCGCGCTCGCACTCGACGCCAAATGCAGCGAGCTCGAGCGCGTGTTGCGGTTCGTTGATACACTCGCGGCGCGCCGCTCTGTTGCGCGTGCAGAGCGAGCAGAGCGCGAGAGGAACAATGACGCAAAAACACAGCAGACGCACGAGTCGATCGCGTCCGCGATCCAGCGCGCGCGGCAGATTCGTGAAGCGCTCGCAGCAAAGCACGCGAGCAGTAGCGACAGCGTCGACGACGAGAACGAGCAGGACAGTGCAAGCAACGACAACGACGATGCGCTGCTCGACACGGACGCAAACCTGCAAACCATCTTGGCGATGGCCAAGTCCATTCGAGCGCGTACACCACACGATAGCTCGACCGTCAATCCTACAACTACGAGTGCGACTGCTGCAAGCGCAAGCGCATCAGCACTGCTATCGAGACAATCGGTAGCCACACAGTTGCTATCCGAGGCGTCGACCGATCAAGCAGCATTGCCGCCAGTGCGCCTCGAGTACCCGCGGCGCATGCGACTGCTGCTCGAGCGCCTGCGTGGCATCGATACAAATGAACGAGTCGAGCCATTTCGCGTCGCATTCTGCCGCCGCATGACCGAGCACCTCGCACTGCGTAGCTGCTCGGATCATCTTCATCAGCTACAGCCAATTGGCCGCGTGCAAGTGCCGTTTGCAATGCAGACAATGCGTTTGCAAAACGCACTTGCACAGCTCGAGCGGTTCGTTTGCGAGCGTTTGGCGCCAGCAAAAGCGCTTGCAGCCCTCGAGACACCGACGCTCGCAACGGTCTTTCCAGTATACACGCGCATCCAGCACGTGCGTTGAAGTCGCGTATTCAGAGTGGAGGCGGTTCACTATTGAGGTTGAATGAGTCAGGCGACGGACTTACCGGTGTACATGCGTCTAGGCCACACGGATGTTCAAAGTGCTGCGCGACGAAGCGCATGCGCTTGCTCAACGTGCGCCGCCGCTGCCGCTGCCGCTCTCGCCGGTGCGTTTGCTGTCGCATTGCGTCGATCTCTACAGTCGCATGTGCGGCGCGACGCGACACTGACGCGTATACTATACACGTGCGTGCCTGTGTATACTCGTTGCCTCGCTCGCTCGCTCGCTCTGTAGGCAGCAGTCGCGCATCGTGACGCGATGCTCGCGCGCATTCGAAACAAGCGCACACCGCAACAGCAGCAAGCAGCGCAGTCGCCAGCAGCAGCAGCTGTGACGAACGCAGCGCTCGCGACGACGTGGCGGTCCGTCGTATCGAGGGACGACGACGCACACAGCGCGCTGTTCGAAAAGCTCCAGACCGCGTGGGACGCCGACCACGCAGTAAGCAGCGCAGCAGCAGCAACTGATGGTACTGCGACGCCATCGACTGCGTATGCACTGGCGGTGCGCGAGACCGTGCTGACCGACACGTCGAACCTCGTGCTCGCGCTGTTCAAGACGATCTTCTGCGACACGCCGGACGCTGCACCCGCGCCGCTGGACGTGACGAACATGCTGCTGCTGCTGCGGCTCGTCGACTCGGTCGCGCTCGCAGACGGTCGGCGCGTGCGCAGTGTCGTCGCAGCGCATCAGCCAACGTGACGCGGACTATACGCGTGACCTGGATCGAGAGAGAGAGACGACCAGCACGAGCCCACACATACGATAGACGCACGACACACACACACACGTACGAATGCGATGCGCAGAGCAAGTGCGAATCTTGACACGACGGCATCGAGCGCGTGTTTTAACAAGCGCAGCTCACAAAGAGTCTCGCTCGCTGCAAGCTGCTTGGTTGCGCCATTCGCCGATCTCACACACTGGTCCCTCGCTGCTGCTGTGCCTGAAGGCTTTGGCACACGTACGTACTGCAGACTGCAGACCGAACGCTAAGCATGACGATGCAGCGACTAGCGACTAGTGGCGTCGTCGTCGACTTCGGCTGTGGCTCCGGCTGCGACTCGCACTCGCGCTACGTCGACGGCGCTGGCGACTGCTCGTGTAGTCGCGGTCCCGGTCGCGATTGCGGCTGCGATCGCGTGGTCGCCGCATGCGGTCGTCGTCGTGGCGGCTGCTGCGCGGCCGCGACCGCGACGTGGACCGCGCAGTGCGGCGCCGCTCGACGGTCGATGTCTGCACTGGCGCGACCGAACGCGAGGCTGTTGCCGCCGAATCGCGGTCGCGTGCGTTGTTGCCAGTACTGTCGTCCGCTGCTGCTGCTACGCTTTCACCATCACGCTCACGACGGCGGTCGCGTCGCGCATCGGCGAGCTCGGCGATCTTGCGGCGGATCTGGAGGTACCCGAGATGGAGCTTCCCGCCAAAGTGGTCGGCGAGCCGCCGGTCGCTGTCAAAGATGCTCAGGAACGCGCCGCAGACGTCGCACACGCGCAGTTTCTGGAGCGCGTCGCCGAGTGTCGAGCTTCGTCCGGTATCCGGCTCGTTGGTGTCGCTTGTCGTTGGGTCGTTAGTGTTGTTGTTCGTTGCTGCGGTCTCGGACCGGAACGTCGAGAGCATCGCGTTCGCCTGTGCCGTTGCGCGCTTGTGCGTCAGCTCGTCGACTTTGTTCACAAGCGCCATCGCACGGTCGACGTCGCCATTGTTCCCTGTGCCGAGCCAATTGATACATATTAGGCGGTGCAATGCATACTTATACATGTATACATCTATACGGATACCACTACGTATAGTATACCTGCTTGTTCGGCTTCGCGCAGTGCGCTGTGGATCTCGGCTGTGACTTCGAGCACTTCGGCGCTGTTCTCAAAGTCCATGAGCACCGGCGCTTTCGCACCATCTTGCTCTTCAAGCCGCCGCTGCGCGCGCTGAATGCGCTTCTCGACGTCAGCAACGACCTGCTCGAGATGGCGTTCGAGCTCCGCGTCGTATCCGAACGCGTCGCGGTCGCGCTCGGCAAGGCGCGCGCGTTCGTACTGCTCGCGGAGCTTTGGTAGGTGCAGCTGCGTGCACTCGCCAAGGTCCATCTTGGTGTTGGAGAAGAGGTCGTGCGGACAGAGGCCGCAGAGGAAGCGCTTGCACACGCGGCGGTCGCGAAAGTCGTCAATGTCTTCTTCGGGCCGGTCGCCGTCGCGGTTGCGGCCCATGAGCTCATCGAGCAGCGCGCGCTGTGCGTCCATGGTGTGTTTGAATCTCTGGTTGTCGTTGTCGTGCGTATACGCAGCACGGTCTGCAGCAGCAGGGGATGCGTGCACACACACACACGCTCAGCAAGCAGGATGCGCAACAGGCGATGGCAGCGCTGTTGGTCGATCTGCGTCTTGTGGTGCTTTTTGAGGGCGAGGTGCAATCAATGCGGAGAGGGGAAACGTATCACGTTAAAAAGGGAGTGTTTTGCTTGAGTGACATGTGCGCTTCAATCCCCTCGATACAGTAACAGCTGCTTGAGTGATTCGTCTTTTTGTGGCAGTTCAATGCGATCGGGTCTGTCTGTGACAGCATCCGTTAGACCAATGCGCATCGTTTCGATCCTTGGTCACATTTGTTTCTCGCTCGTGCTGCACCGACGCAGTAGCAGCTTTACCTGTGAGCATTGTGATCCTCCTGACAGTCGCTTGCTGCAAGTGGGCCGATAAGCTCGCTTGCTTGCATCGCGTGATCGGAGCGATCGACTGACGGGTGCGTGAACATCCACCGAGTCGATTGCGCCGACACTTGTGCACAAGTTTCTTCGTTTGTGCGCAATCCCGATTCTGGTCAGCAAAGTTCTCTTGCGATCATCTTCTTGCAGCTGGAGCTTGGCATGCGAGATCCATCAGCTGAACTATTGCTGCAGCTGGTACAATTGCTACTGTTGCTGGTAGTCACACCCAAGCGGTCGAGCATGTACATGGGAGCTCTCGGCGATGACAACTTGGGCTCTGTCTCGCGCGCATGTCTCAGGAAAACACTAAACCAGAGTACATCGGAGGTCAAACAGGACCTGAACCGTGGTTTCACACCTACTGTTTCAAACGTAATCGGCTTTCAAACCACCCGCTATAAGCAGTTTATGTTGCTCAGAGTTTCTCTTGCACATTTTCGCTCGCTTACTATGGCGTTGGACCACTTCGCTCAACAATCCGCATTTCAGAGTCGGCGGCACTCGACCCGGCACAGGCAGGCAGCTCGTGCGTGCACACACGCGCTTCGAGGTCGTCGCAACAGCAGCAGCAGCATTCTGTACCGCTCGTTGCGGTGCACACACATCTGCACACGCGCTCGCTCGTTGCTCCAGCACAAACCTGCTTTGCATATCGCTGGTGCCATCGCCGCGAACAACGAACGACGCAGTTGCACTGCTCAATGAAGCTCTGCACGCACAGCAGTAGTGCGTTCGTGGACATGCGCAGTGTCAAACGCAAGCCAATGGTGACGCGGCACGCTGAACAGGCGCGCACTGCATCGACAGTCGACCCGCTCGAGCAATTGCACACAAACACAAACATGAAGGACGCGTATCAGTCGAACGAGCTCGGCGAAGTGCTGCTCGCAGTCTCCAAGATCCAGCGCGCGTGTCGCTGTCGTGCGCGCACGCACGATGCGAATAGCGCAGCGACAGCATCACCACCGATCGTCTGCAACTGCACAGGCAGCCGCGTCCGGTCGCACGCGACGCTCGGACTCGCGGTGTTTGCGATGCTTACGTCGCGACTCGCGCTGCTGCTCGCACTGCCGGTCCGCGTCGCCGACTTAGTGAGTGGCATTTGGCTCGCTGCGGCGGCTGGCACGTCGTACCTCGCACTGTGCTACCTGCTCGTGTCGTACACTGCAACAGCCGACTTGGGCGAGCTCTTGCTCGACCGCGCGAGTCCGTTCTCGTGGACACGCGAGAAGCCGCGGTTCTTCATCGAGGTCTGTTCGTGGATGGCGTCGGTCTGGTACTCGTACATGACGTTCCACAGCAATGTGCTGTCGATCTGCGGCGGCACGGTCACAGCGATCGGTCTAGCTGTCGTGAGCGACTTTGCAGCGGCATATCTGCGGCTGCTCGAAGCGCGCGTGAGCCGTGAGCAGCGCGGCGCGCACGCTGAGAGCGTGTCGTGGCTCAAAGCCGTCAGCTCGTATGTGTGCGTCGGGTACCTGTTGACTGAGCACGGCCGGATCCTCCATGTGTACTTTAGCGCGACGCCGGACGACGCGCTCGCTGGCGCAACGGACGCTGCGCTCGACGACCTCGTGTTCCACTTTCTACTCATCACGCTCGTCGGCGTGTCGTTGATCGTCGCAAGTGAGCTGCTCATGTTGTACCAGCCGACGCGCACCGTTGGCGTCATCCTCCAGGCGCGCATCGTTGATGGTCGGCGCAACTGGGAGACCCACACTGTGCGGTCGCTCGTCGAGATCACCGTGACGTTTGGCGCGACCGTGCTCGCGTACCAAGCACTCGGCGAGATGGTGCCGTCGCTCCAGCTCGGGACGTTCAGCGGCATTGCGCTCATCCTCGCCGGTGAGCTCGTGCGCGCGCCGCGCCGTGCCGAGCTGTTTACCGCCCGCAACAGTTCATCATCGCCGCCCCACGAGCTCCCGGCCGACCACTGGATCAAGCTTACGCCACTCGCGGTCATGATGCTCTTCTTCTGCACCCAGGTGTACTCGGCCGCTGTGCGCATGCCGACTGTGAACGTTCCGTCTGAGACCGCGACGATGTTTGTTGGCTTCATCGTCACGTCGGCGTGCGCGCTCACAGTTCTCGCACTCACCGACAGCCGCGCCGGTAGTGGCAGTGTAGCTACGTCGCGACTGTCGCCACACGCAAAGCTCGTGATCGGCAAGAGCTGTATCGTTGGCACGACGCTCGTCGCGTGCAAGCTCTGCCACGGCCTCCCAGGCATTGCGTTCTCGTGCTACCTCTCGTGGTTCAGTCTCAGCTTCTCGCGTGAGTGCTGGAACGACGTGCAGATGAAAGCGACCGCTGTGCGCCGCACGACGATGCGGACGCGGCTCAAAGCGCCGTCAATCGATGCTGACGACGACGGCTTCGACAGTGTCGGACTCGACTGCTCAGCTACAGCAGAGGCAGCAACTGCACCGACGCGGCGGCCGCTCTTCTCGCTCTCGGGCACGCTGCTCGCGTACGTGAAGCGGCACTCGCCGCACCTGTTCAAGCGCACGAAGTGGACGTTCATCTCGATGGTCCTTGCGTCTTGCATCGACGTGTGCTCGACGCTCGTAGCGCTCGCGCAGCGCGACGGTCCGCTCGACGTCACGCTGTCGCAATTCTCGGCCGGGAACGTCGTCATCTCGGCGAGCTGTGGGTACCTCACGAGCGCGCTCGAGCAGGAGCTCCATGCTGACGCATTGTTGCGCTCGGCCGCGGCGCGGTTCACGAACAAGTGGCTGCGCTTCCCGCTCCAGTCGTTCATTGAAACGACCGTGTTTGTCGGCGTCTTCCTCGGCAGCTTTGCAGCGACGTCAACGGTGTTCAGTTCGCTCTCGCTTGCGGCGCTGTCGGGTCTCGTGATGTCGTTTGGCGGCCACTGGCTCTGCTCGCGCCTGCCGCTGAACGATCGCACGAGCGTTCGCGTACGCTTCACCGCGACGTGCTCGCTCGTGTTTTGCCTCGTGCTCTTCTCGTACGTCTCGATGCTCGCGCTCGTGTGGATTTATCGGTACAGCGACAGTCTTGAAGCGACCTTCTGCCTCGCGTCGCTCGCTGGCGTCGTCTTCCTCGCAGCAAGCGAAGTGTTTCAGCTCTGGGCGCCGACGCGTGCGATCGGTCAGATCTTGCAAGAGCGCGTCACGCGCGCGGCCGACAACTGGCGTCTCGAGCCGCTGCGGTCGTTCCTCGAGATCTTTACGTGGTTTGGCGTCGTCTACGGCTCGTTTGCGCTCTACGACGACGTGCTCCTTGCACTCCAGCTCGGGACGTTCAGCGGCATTGCTGTGACGCTCTCGGGTGAGTACTTTCGGCGGAACCGCGCGAAGTTGCTCGCGTGGAGCGGCGCACTCGACGTCGACAGCGACAGTAACAGCAGCTTGTACCACAACTACGGCAGTCGCACTGCGGATCGCGGTAGTGAACGGACCGACTTGACTAGCGACGCGGCAGCAGCAAGAGCGACGAGTGCAGAGCGACCGCGTGCATTGCCGGTCGTGCTGCTGTTCGCGTACATTGGCTCGGGCACGTTTCAGTGGATCTTTGAGAACATGCGGAGCCTCGAGATGACCGTTGTCGTCGCGACGATCGCTGGCATTGCGTTTGTCTGCGTCGCCGACCTGCTCGTGCTGTACACGCCGACGCGCTGGGCTGGTGTGATCCTCCAGGACCGCGTGATCCACGTCCAGCGCAACTGGCAGCAGTTCCCCGTGCGGTCGTTTGTCGAGTTTGGCTGCTTCCTCGGCGTCATCTACGGCAGCTACGCGATCTACAGTGATTTGTACGTTGCCGTGCAGGTCGGGACGCTCTCGGGCACGCTCGTGACGCTCATTGGCGAGCAAGTGCGCAGCCATGCGCGCGCGCATCCAGCTGCAAACGGTACGTCTTCATTGTTCGAGTCTGTCTGGTTAGTTGGCTCGCTGAGTCGAGTCGACACGTAGTGGTGTATTGGGCTGTTGTTTGGATGTGTGAGAGTGTATGAACTGACGGTCGGTCCATGACGACGGTGTTTGCATCCCTTCGTACGACAACACAGCTGCAGCCGACGAGAGCGAGAAGACCCAGATCCTACCATTGCCGGTCATGGCGCTGCTTGGGCTCGTCGGTGCTGTCGCGTTCAACATCATCTACACGCACTTGCGCAACATTGAGGTCGCGTTCGTGCTCGCAACGACGAGCGGCGTGATCTTTGCGTTGCTTGGCGACATGTTTGTGATCTGGCGCCCGACGCGCAAGGTCGGCCGCATCCTCCAGGACCGCGTGCTGTACTTTCGCGACAACTTTCGCGACCGCACGCTCCGGTCGTGCGCCGAAGTCTCGACGTACGCACTCGCGTGGTACACGTCGTACGTCTGGCTCTGGCCGCGCGATTTGCTCGTTGCGATCCAGTTTGGCACGCTCTCGGGCATCACAGTCTGCGTCTGCAACGACCTCGCGGCCGAGTACATTGCCGAAGTCGAGCATCGACTCATCCAGGGCCTCTCGTCGCGACTCGCACTCGAGTACGTCGTGCTGATATGTCGTGATGTGTCGTAACAAGTCGTGTGTGCTGACCTATTTGTATCTTGCTGATGGTTTGCACGACACACCCACGCAGCACGCAGACTGACTGCGCGTTCCTGAGTCTGCCGTACGAAGTGCAGTTTGAAGTCGCGCACTTTCTTGCACCCGAAGACTTGCTCGTTGCGCGCTCGACGTGCCACAAAGTGAACAACCTGATCAAAGCCGAGTCGGCGCGGTTCTGGCTCCACGCGAGTCTCCGGCGCAAGCTGCGCGACCGGAATCGGCACCAAGAGCGCGCGCGCGCCCACAACACGCACTACCGCATGGCCGGCCAGGCGCGGTCGCTCATCTTGGAAGCCATTACGCTCGTGCTGCCCAAGATCGTCGCTGCTAGGTGCGTGTGGCTGTGTGTTTGTGTAGCTCGCAAGTGCATGGCTCTGTAGTCGGATTTGACTGATCAACTAACACTCTCGCAATGCAACAGAGACCCTGCGCGCGTGCTGTCGTCTGGCACGGGCATTAGCCGCGCGACCAAGTGGGTCTACATGAACGCCGACTGGATCCGGCAGCTGAGTTTGCCGCCGCTCGACGACAAGCGGCCGACGAGTGGCCGCATCTCGTACGTGTCTAGTCTGTTGCTGTGTGATTGTGACTCGTGGCTTGTGGCTTGTGTAGTGCTGACGCGCGTGCATGGGGACACTGATCTCAACAGGTTCACATCCGGTGACGCAGCGTTCGAAGTGTTTCGCCACATGCCCGACAAGGTACGACTTGAGTATCTGAGTGGAGAGACGACACTCTGGGTCGAGCGAGCAAGCGAGTGTCGATCAGTCGCTGACGATCGACTCTGTCGCTTGCTACTGCGTGTCACTTGGACGAACCTTGTAACGATGAACTGACTGACTGGACTGGACGGAACTGTTGCCGTTGCAGACGCATCTCGGCATTTTTGTAAAGCGCGACGAGCACACGGCGATCGAGCGCATCGACGTGCCCGTTGCGATCTACGACAAGATCCAGACCGACCCGTTCAGCCTCGTGGCGGCCGAGTCGCTCTCGACAGTCGAGGTCTTTTCGCACTGGCACCTCGCGCTCGTGGCGTTCGCGACCATGACGCTGATCTTCATTGGCCAGTTCTCGAGCGATGTGCTGCGCGCGCACGTGCTGCCACCGTCGTTCACGTGGCCAGGCTAAGCGACGTGTGTAGTAATAGTAGCAGCAGCAGCAGCAACAGAGCTGAACGACCGCGCCACTGTAGCCTTAGGTCCCAGTGGTAGTAGCGTAGACGATGGGCGGACATAGTCTCATCCTCTTCCCCCCTCCACATCTCGTGCTCGGACTGCATGAACATGTGCGACATCACTACTGTAGCTGCTCATTCGCACATCATGGCTATCGACTGCACACTACCTACTCCATTGATCACACGCGCACATATCGTCACAGATTCCCAGACACGCGCGCACACACACACACAACGCCAGACGTAACAACCTCTCTTCCTTCAGTCTCTCTTCTCACGCGACCACTACACTTGCTACCTTTGCGCGCTTCGACACGTTCGCAACATCCTGATTGACCTCACTCGCAGATCGCATAGTCTGACTGGCGAGCAAGTCCGAGAGTTTCGCGCGCTCATAGTTCCCGACGAGCGGGACGTGGAAGCCTGGAGTACTCGCTCGCGCCGACAGTAGTACGTGCGAGAGCATCCAGATCCTGCGCTCTGGTTCAGTCATCGTCAGACTCGACGGTGCGCTCCAGGCTGAGCCAGAAGAGCGACTAGATGTTGCAAAGGTTCGTGAGCAGAAGCGCGACGTACGCATCTGGCCGACAGAGGCTCGCAGCGACCAGTTTCGCAATGGCTTGTGCTTCGTACTCGGCAAATCGCTCTTCAACGTCGCACCTGATGTCGATCACGATGTACAGACCTTGCATGTGGTGCAGATACAATGTAGTGTGCTCATCCACGTCGGTTCGTCGACGAGACGGTTCTGTGCGGGCACATCCTGGGGTCTTCGCTATCCTGGAACGCTTCGTCGTCGCCCATCGCGAACATCTCGATCTAGTCAACGCCGCACAGTAACCCGCACTTCTGGTGCACGAGCTTGATAAGCCCATTGATGCTTGCATCGGCTCGACATACACCTTGACGCTGTCGCTCAGTGTGTTGAAGCCAAACAGAGTTGCGTTGAAGCCAGACAACTGGCGCATTTCCTGTGAGCATGGTGCGCTAGCCAACGCGCTGCTCGTGTTGGTATCGCTCGCTCGGTCTCTTGTGCACACGTCGAGTCTGTTCACACGCCCCACGCACATTGTACTGTAGGACGTGCACGGCCGCATTTAGCACTATCGCCAGTAGTGATAGTAGCGTGATACCATGAGCACTCGAGAAAACGAGCAGCGCCATCAGTCGCGACATTGCAGGCGACGCCACACCAACAACAAATCGACTCGACTGAGCGTGCTTCAGCGCAAACTCACTGTCGCTCAAGCACTCGCTCTCACGCAGCATGTGCACGACCACATCTCGTCGACGCGCGCTCACTCTACCGCGCAGGCGCGCGCCGACGCACCGCACATCCACGCGATGGCACGTACTTGGGAACATGCTGTGCGCATGGCTAGTCACAGCTGCTTGTGCACAGACGACGGACGAGCTCGGGTACCCAGACCCGCGGTACTCCACGACAAAGACGTTGACGACGTTCTCGTGCGCTGGCGGCGCTGCGAACTGTCCCGATGGCGGCCAGTACGTCGCGGCGGGCGGGAACCTCACACTCACAATCATTGAGATGCGCAACTTGCCGGACCTCGACGGCTTTGGGCTCGCAGGACTGCTCACGGACGCGTACATCGAGGCGAGCATTGGCGACAACGTGCGCCGCTCGGGCGTGGTCGACAACTCGCTGCACCCCAAGTGGTCGCCGTGCTCGACTGCAGGCTGCACGGCCGCGACGGACTCGAAGCGCGACCTGAACTTTGGCTTCCGACCCGCAGGCACAGAGATCACTGTGCGCGTGCTCGACGAGGACTCGGGCATGGAGTTTGGCGACGACCTCGTCGCGGAAGTCACGCTCAATGCGATCTACTGCTCGGGCTTCACAGCGATCAAGCAGCGCGCCGTGAGCACGAACGACTCGGCGTGGAAGATGCCGATGCAGCCGCTGTGCGTCGAAGAGATCTGGATCCCACTCACACCCGATGGTGCGTGCGTCGCAGCAGACGGCACCGTGAGCGACGTGACGCCGTGCATGCGTCTGCGCATGACCGCACTGCCGTTCCAGATGCGCACCGAGGAAGTCTTTGTCTCAGGCGTCGTCGTCTCGGGCGGCATGGGCGGGTACTACCCGACCGAGGAGTCGTGGCTCTACGGCCGCGTGTTCTCGGCCTCGGACACGCGCATGCTGAGCTACTTTCGCATGGATCGGTCGCGCGGTGGACTCCTCATTCGCTCCGACAGCGCGAGCAACAACAATCGGGGCAACACAACGCTCACTACGACATACGGCTACGCGCCGTATGCACGTGTGACGCTCAACTTTGACGCCGAAGTGTTTGTCTTTCGGCGCGTCGACGACGCTGCGTCCGCGCCCGAGTGGCTCAACACGAGCTATGGCTGGACCGAGACACGCGAGTACGCGCAGCTTCTGGACGTCGCCGGCGACTTTCGCGCCGTCGCGCAGAACGTCTCGGCCCATGCGATCAACACGTACGGTGACGCGTTCTCGGCTGGCATCGTCACGGGCGCGAACCGCAAGCAGTCGTATCGCGACAACACGCTGAGCATGTACTTTATCGTCGCGACACCGCACGAGTCGTTCGACACGCTCCCGGCCGTGTACTCGAAAGCGTTCAGCCGTACCGTGTTCCTCCAGATCGCACTGCAGTACCTCCCCAATTTTGCGTTCATCGCGGCGCTCGTGCTGCGGTACTTGCGCCGCATGAACTGGCGTATCGAGCGCGTGCACTCGTTCCTGGCCGAGAAGGTCGTGGACGATAGCGCGCCACTGACACTTCCGACAACGACTGGTAAGCCAGGTGCAAAGCCAGCGGTCGCGACACCAGTCACAGCTGCAAAGACGAAGAAGCAGCCGAACGCATCAGCAACAAGCACGCCTCACCCAGGCAGTACCAGTACCAATAGTACAAGTGTTGTGCGGCCGCCCAAGCCCGACATCGTCGCGATGCTCTTCATGTGCTACAACGAGAGTCCACTGAACGTCGCGTTCCGACGCAACCTGTTCTACGCGACGTGCGCCGTGTACATCACGATGCTCACGCCCGTGCTCGTGCTCGTGTCGTGGGGCGTGACGGCGATTCTACTTGTGACGCCACCGGCGTTTGGCTTTGCGCTCATTTTCCTCGGTCTCGGTGCGCTCTGTACGCTCTACGCACTTGCGCGCTGGAGCCGCCTCGGCTGGCGCATGACCGACGCAGTGCTCGAGCTCTTGGGCGCAGCGTTCGTCTGTGCGTTCGTGTTCCTCTTCTCGGCGACGTTCGCGGACCCGAAAGTCTTTGTCGGTGGTGAGCCGCTCGACTTCTTCTCGCTCACGGCGATCTTCCTCACGCTCAACATGGTCCCGATGATCTGGCTCGCATTCACGAACGACGCGAAGCTCACCAAGTCACTCACGCAGATCGTCGCGGCTGTCGGTGCGTCGAAGAAGGTCAATGCGATGAAGAGCAAGTTCAAGAACCTCGGGAGTCTCGGACTCAAGCTCGCGACAGCGAACGCGAACGCGCGTGACGATAGTATGGCTGCCAACCAACAGCCTCAGCGGCGCGCAACACAGCGCGAGGCGCTCAAGCGTACGCGGAAAGAGTCGGTCTTTGCACCGCTCATGGGCGACCATTACTCGATCGAGCAGTCGATCCCAGGCTTCCACCGCGCCGACATCCTCAACAACGCGTTCGTGACGTCAGTTGCGACACGGCGCACGATGAACCACAAGTGTTACGGTGCTGCGGTCGCAGTGCTCGTGATCTATTGCATCGTCGCAGGTGTGCGGTCCGCGTACCCGGCGCTCGCAGTCGGTATAACGACCACCGTGTTGCTTGTTGACATGTGCATCTACATGCTCACGCGCGGGTTCCTGTCGTGGTCGGCCGGGTACATGGTCTTCCTAATGAGTAGCGTCCGCGTGTGTCTCGCGGCGACGTGCGGCGCGTACTGGATCCTCGGCCATGCGTGCCTTTACATGGTCTTTGGCACGGCGCTTTGCGTCGAGATCATTGGGAAGAACCTCCCACGCATGAGTGCGCACGAAGCCGGCGGCGTCACGTTCTTTGGGCACGACCACAAACAGTGGCGCCACTTTGACGTCTCAACGACGCCCGAGTTTGTGCTCGGCCTTTTGTCGTTCATCTACATCTTCCTCCTGCTCGCTGTCGCGTTCGGTACAGACGCCGACGCGGCGATCCGCATTGCGGTCGGCGGGCAGCTTTGGCCGCTCTGGGTCTTTGGCGTTCTCGCGTTCGTTGTCGTGCTCTTTGTCGGCCTCGCACTCGCAACGTCGCGCGCGTTCTTCCTCCAGACCGAGCAGCTCCTGTCCGAGTACGCCATGCGCGTGTACCTCGTGATACGCAGTTGCACGCTGCCGTTCATGCTCGCAGCAGCATCGGAAGTGCTCGTCGTGTGTTCCGGACTGTTTGTGTTTGCGTCGACGCGCTCGACGTTCGTGCTCGTGACGTCGTTCTTTGCACCGCTCGTGCTCATGCTCGCGCTCGCGGTGTACGCACAGTGGGTCAAGAACGACTACCGCCTCGTCGTCTGGCCGCCCGAAGACGACGAAGAGGACGCACTCGACGACAACGACGACGTTGACGGCGCGCTCGATGCCGACGACGCGCTCGAGCGCGAAGCCGCGCGCATGCGCGAGACGTTTGTGCTGCCGCCGCTCAAGGGCAAGTCTAACGCGAGCATCTACGACAGCGCGGACGAGACGTTCAAGATGCCGACGCTCCCGCCAAAGTCGATCCTCCAGACCAAACTCGCACCAAAGACTGTTGGTGTAGCACCGGCTGCCGTGACAGCGAGTCCGCTCGCACGTGCAATGCCCAAAGCGCGCCATCTGAGCCGAGTCAAGGAGCACGACGACGGCGGTCAGTCAGCGTCGCCAAATCTAGCGAGTGTTAGCACAAACGCATCGGGACCGTCGACTGGTGCGTTGCCAACGACAGTAGGCGCACCGGGCTCGCCGCTTGCAATGAGCCGCCAGCCGCTGCGGACGCGGCGGTTTGCGTTCTTGCGCGACGTGCTCGCGCGCCGCGTGAGCATCCGTGCGCTCTTCTCTCGCCAGGCGTGGCGTAAGTACAAAGACGTCGAGCTTCGCGCATCGGCTGGTTCACCACGCAGTGGTACGCAGCCGCTTCTCGGCGGTCCGCAGTCGTCTGGTGCAACGTCAGCAGCGCGACGGTCGACGACACTTGGAGGGGACGCCGACATCGACTTTGCGACGATGTCGCTCTACGACGCGTACCGCGCTGGCTTCTTATTGCCGCACGACTATGCGACGCTTGCGAGCTTTGGCGCGTTGCTCGGGCTCGTGTTCCTCTACGGCGTGATCATCTCGCTCACCGAGTCGCCCATGTGGCTCGGCCACGTGCTCTGGGTCGCGAGCTACGTGTTGCTCTTCTCGCTCGGCCCGGCGCTCAAGTACTTCAAAGTCGCGACCGTGACGCCCGACATGCCGCGCGCGCTCGGTGCGAGCTACGCGCTTGCGTGGATCACCGGCCTCATTCTGTTTGTGCACGTCCTGGACGCGAACGTGAACGCCATCGAGTCGCTCGTGATTTTGTCGGTACTTGTGTTTTACCCGATGTTCCTCTTATTTGGTATCACGCTACTCAAGTGGCACGACGCACAGTGGGAGCTCTCGCGACCGATCACGCGCACTTTGCGGGTCTGCGTCGCAATGACCGCGCTCTGGATCGCCGAGATGTACATCTTTGCAAGCGTCGCGCTCGGCGCTGTGCTCACGTTCGTGCTCGCACTGTTCCTCTTTGCGACGTACTTCCTCACGAAGTGGGTCGAGAACGACATGTACCTCGCACCGACGTACCAGCGCCGCGCAAGTGCGATCGTCGTCGCTGCAACGAGCGTTGCGCTCGCCGTCGCGCTCTTTGTCGGTCTCAACGTCTTTTACTGTCTCTCGATAGTCTTTGTCGTGCTGCTGCTCAAAGCTGCCGCGCACTTTGCTGCAAGCTGGCTCGTCGGCAAGGACGACGTCGCCGTGTTCTACTCGCCGTACCTCTTTCCCGTCTTCTCGTACAACGCATACACGAACAACGTTGTCGACGAGACGCGCAGCATTGCGTACCTGTACGAGCTCCTCGTGCTCGCATTCTGCTGGGGCGTGAGCGGCGTTATGTTCATCGATCCGCTCGGATTCGGCGTCGGTCTCTGCAGCCTCGTGCTTCTCGTGTTTGCGGGTATCACAGCCCACTTGTGCGCTGTCACGCCCGTCAAGATGGGCGTTGCAGCCAAGTACGTGAACGAGATGATTCTCAAAGACGCGAGCGCGGCGGCAAAGACCGTGGCCGAGCAGCGCGGTCAGCCGTTCACGCTCGAGAGCTCCGAGTTCGTTGAGCTCGAACGCCGCGAGCGTAAAGCCGAGCTCGAGTTCCAAGCCATTGCGTACGGCAGTGGTGGCGGTGCGTTTGCCAAGAAAAAGAATACAAGTCCGCTCGACACAGCAGCTAATGGTCAGCATGCAGACGACCCAGCTGCTGCTACTGCTGCGCCAGCGCGACGGTCTGGTGGCGAGATCGCAATCGAGATCGACGCGCTCGAGCGCAGCTGCCGCGTGCAGCTCGTCGACGGCTGCGAGGTGCCACTGCCGGACGGACTGCTCACGTGGCGCGATGTGCATCACGAGGTATTTGAGCTCGCAACTGGACCGTTCGGGTTCCTGTACGCGTTCACGCTGCCGTGGCGACTGCTTCGGTTTCTCAAGCGCAAGTACATCCCTGCAAAGTGGTCGCGCACGCGTCCGAAAGCCTCGAAAGTCTCGGCTGCTACTGGTGATCACTCGGACACGAATGACCCACTTGACGCTGCAGAGCGCGGCGACACTGTGCGTGCGACTATCGGCTCGGAACCGACCGACCTCGTCGGGATGCTTTTGGAGCTCCCCGTGCTCGACGAAGAGCTCGACCACGCGTTTTTTGAGGAGACGCGGTGCGTCATCCACCTCCAATTGCTCATGCTCACGGCGGCCGACGCCCGGCTCGGTCGCGAAAAGATCCTGTTCCAGCAGTTCTTACGCGAGAACCGGTTCAAGCTCATGTCGAACGGCATCAACCCACCGGCCAACATCTTTCGCACGAGCTCGTTCGCGTCGATTGACATTCCGCTCGTCGCGGTCTGGCTGCTCTCGCTCACACCCGAGGCGCGCGCGCGATTCCATGCACTCAAGGCCGCGTTCAACGCCGAGATGGACCGCGTCGACGCGATCGTCGATGCCGAAGACGAACGGACGCGACAGCAGCAGATCGAGTTGCGCGCGTACTGGCGCGGCCACGAGGACGCGCAGTGCCGCCGTCGGCTCCAAGAGTTTCATGCGCGACGCATGCGGCGCGAAGCCGAGGGCATTGCGTCCGACGAACTCGGGACGCAAGATGAAGCGCTACTGAACGCGACAGAAGCACTGCTCGAGATCGAGTCGGGCTACTCGTGCACGCCTGGTGAACTCGGTCGTGCGCTCCAGTATGTTGACCGCGAATTCCCGCCAGACGAGACGTCAATCGCGGGCTGCACACATGCGCGCGACGTTGTCGGCTGGAAGGTCTCGACGGCAATCAACGTCGTCGCCGGGCTCTTTGATGGCGGCACGGACCCAGACGACGTCCGCGGCGGGAAGCTCAACGACGCGTGGCTGCTCAGCGCAATCAGCATCCTCGCAGCGTCTGGCGGTGTCGACGACGGCAAAGTCGATGCACTCATTGATCGGCTGTTTGTGACCAAGCAGACGTCACTCACTGGCGCGTACGCGCTGCGACTCTACAAGAACTGCCAGTGGGAGACCGTGATCGTCGACGATCACTTTCCGGTGCTCGCCGACGTGCATCGCACGACGCTGAGCGCAGGCGCAGCGTTTGCGCACAGCAAGGACTTTGAAGAGCTCTGGGTGCCGCTGCTCGAGAAGGCGTTTGCCAAGTACTATGGCGGCTACGCAGCACTCGAGCGCGGGTTCGTGCACCACGCACTTGCCGACCTCACGGGCTGCGAGTCGATCGAAGTGTGTCTCGCTCAGGCGTCGCGCGGCTCGCTCAAGCGCACGCTGTGGCAGCAGCTCCTTGTGTACAAGCGCAATCGGTTCCTCATGGGCGCTGGTACCATTGCAAGCGAAAATGCTGATACTGCCATTCTTGATACCGGACTTGTATTTGGCGCCTGCTACGTTTTGTACGACGTGCGCGACATCGATGGGCATCAGCTGCTGCTGCTGCGCAACCCACCGGGCGACCACGACGAGTGGAAAGGTGACTGGAGCGACCACTCAAAGCTCTGGACACGTCGGCTCCGATCGCGTCTGTGCGTGAGCGCCGACAGCAACGACAATACGTTCTGGATGAGCTTTGACGACTTTTGCCACGCGTTCCGGAGCCTGTACGTCTGTCGGTACTACGACCCGGTCAAGTGGCCCGTGCAGACTGTAAGCGGCGCGTGGCTCGGGGCAACTGCGTGCGGCCTGCCGACGTGCCACAACGACAGCTGCGACCTCGATTGCAATCCGCAGTTTACGCTCCGCGTCGCGCGGCCAACTGAGTTGCTACTGAGCGTGACGCAAGTCGATCTGCACGGCCTCGCACCGGTCGCCGTGCTGCCGATCGCAGTGTACGTCGTCGCAGCGGCTGGCGCCCAGCGCGACCGCGCGAGCCGCGTCAAGCAGCTCACGCGCGCAAACGTCGTTGCGCATAGTGGCGAACCCGTGCGGCAGCGCGAAGTGCGCGTGCACTGTACGCTCGAAGCACGCACGTACACGGTGCTCGTTGCAGCGTACAAGCGCGGCATGGAGGGGCCGTTCCGCTTGACGATACAGAGCAACTATCCCGTAGTGCTCGAGCAGCTCTGGCCAGCACTGTGGAAGGAACCGGGAGCCGCAGCGACTGGCGCGGAGAAGATCGCTGCGCGCGTGTTTGAGAGCGTTGGCGAGTCGAATGCGCTGAGCAAGTTGCGCGAGACCAAGAACGCGCTCGTGAGTAAGCTCGCAGCAGGCGCTGCAGTCGTCGACAACGCGTTGCGCGACGACGACGAGCTACTGCGCGCTGAGCTCGCAAAGCAGCAGCAGGCCGAAGCCGACGCTGCAGCTGCTGCAGTGCGACGCGAAGGCGGGAAGAAGAAGAAGACAACAGAAGCAGTAACGACGTCCAAGCATGCGTGGATCGAGCAGTGGGATGACAGTGCTGGCAAGCCGTTCTACTACAACAAACAGACTGGCATGTCGTCGTGGGATAAACCAGCGGATCTGTAGGTAGCATACAATGTATCGCAAGCACTTCAAACGTAACCAATGCCGTAGCCGAGACACACAACGAGCAACAGAATGCGCGCAAGTGTCCACATGAGCGTCTAGTATCGGTGTATATACACTGCAAAGAACACGTCGAGCGCAGTAACGCACTACACGATGCAATGACATGATGCAAGGAGCTGGCGGCGTGTCAGTGCAGTGAATATGACGCGACGATGAGGAAGCGTGGATGCACAGCGACTCGACACAGCACGAGGCGGGAGTGAGAGTGACGGCGCTTGCTCTACGCCTTGGCGACGCTCTTGCCGCTTGCCTTGGACCACTTGAGGAGCGCGTCAAACATGACGTCTTCGTCCGCGTCACCCGTGACGAGGATCTGCTGCTTCTCAATGTCGCACTGCACGTCCGTCACGCCTGTAAAGCGCAAAGACACATGCGAGAGCGTGAGTCGACGACTGCGCTCTCGTACATGCGTACACAATACGCATGCAGACAGATGCAATGAGGAGAGCGAGTGCGAGCGCAGCGCACGCACCGTCAATCTTGGAGAGGATGCGCGTGCAGGCGCTCGAGCAGCCATCACACGTCATGCCGACCTTGAACTCGGTGACCTTGGGCATCGTAAAAGACGTGGGGAGAGAGAAGACGAGGTGTTGAGCTGAGCTCTTGGCGGCGATTTGGAGACTGACGACGAAAAGTAGGCAATACACAAAACAAACAACATTAACAGAAACATTTAATGATGTGCACTTTCCTACAAATGGTCGTTTGTAGGTGGACATGTTTTAGAAAACAAACATTTATCTTGATCCGGTTGGTATTGTTGACTGTACAACACGAGTGAGTTGCACTTTTACTGAAACTGAATGGATCAACAGCGCTCGAGACAAATCAACATGCAGCAGCAGTAACTCAAGCTCGCGTGATCGTTGTCGATCGACATCCTCCACCTGCTTGCACGGAACCGTCCAGCGATCACTGCTCGAAGCGCAATCGGGATGCGACCGCTCCATCGCGCACGAGCGCTGACTGCTACATTACATGCACGCATTGCAAATCAGCGCTACCTACTTAATGCCTCGAGTGATGTTCATTGAGCCGCAGACACACTGCTTCGACAGTAGTACCGAGTCACGAGTATTCACGGCCGAGCCACGGACTAACGCTCGCTCAATACGTCACCTCTTCGCAGTGCAAAAAGCTGGGTCTGGTGGCAAGGTGCTCGTCTGCGCACAGCGGTGTGCCGAACGCAAACAGCCGCAGCGCGCTGCCTGCGTGCGCTTCGACCCAGTCTGGGATATGCGAGACGTTTGTGTGCTGGATCGAAAAGTCTGAGAGCGAGCTACAGATGTGCCAGAGCGCGTCCGGTAGCGCGACGAGCGGCGTGCCGTCGATCCACAGATTCTCGACGCTTGCGAGGTGCGCAACGTCCGTGTCGTCAATCTCTTCAATTGCGTTCGCTATGAGCGAGAGCTCGAGCAGTCCGGCCATCGAGTTGACGGCCGTTGGGAACGACGTCAGGCTGCAGCTGTCGCAGTAGAAGTACTTGACGTGCTGCCACTTGTCGTCGACGCGGTCAACGACGGACGCAATGTTGACGTCCGTGAGCGACAACCACTCGACCGATGGCGGTAGCGGGTCGACGCCAAAACCCTCAGGCTCAGAATGGAGCGTGACGTTGGCAAACCGGATCGTCTGGAGAACGCTATAGTAGTCTGCTGTCAGTGCTGCGTCGGCTGTCCACTCGTGGATCTCCGAGTCGCGAATCGTGAGCACTTGCAGGTGCCTAAACCGGCGGATCTCGGGTGGGACTTCGAGGTACGCGCACTTGGTAAAGACAAGGTTCGATAGCGTCGACTCGTCGTACTGCAGCAGCGCGCCGGCAAGGTCGATTCGTGAACCGCTGACGCCTGCTTCGCTGCAGTCGATGATGCGACCGACGCACGCCTCCTTTGTCGACAGCCACGGATAGACGCGATTCAGACACGTGAACGACGCTGCCGCTGGACTCGTCGTTGCGTACGACGACTGCGACATGGACGCAACGGAGATCGCGAGGATCGCAGCGCCGTAGACCAGGAAGAGTCCGTGGCAGAACTGCTCGCAGCGCTTGCGCGTGCACGTACCAGCACAGACGCGGTCGATGCAGCCGAGTCGCTTCTCTGCAGTAGTTGAAGTCATCTGCGTGTCTTTTGACGTACCTGCTGGCGCTACAACGACGACAGCCCCGTCGTGCGCGGAATCGTCGAGGTTCACCAGCAGCCTCTTGACGCTGCGCATGTTGGCAGCTGAGCTCATGAACGGGAACGTGCTCAGGATAAAGTCGGACGTTGACATCACGAGGATGAACTCGACCTCGCGCTGGACGTTCTCGACCGGGACGTACTCGTACGCGTCGTGGAGGTACGCGTGGAACATGCGCAAGTACGGCCAGAAGACGACGAGCGGGATGATCGAGCCCCAAACAAAGTCGAGCGCGAGGTCTGCGAGTACGCACACGAACCGGCCGCGCGTCGCCATCTGCGACCTGTACAGCTGCGGCAGCGCGACGCAGATGAAGCAGTTGAGAAAGATGAGCACGCCGTAGCTCTGGTTCACGAACACGTTACTAAGCGAGCGACTCGACTGCAGCGCCTGGATCGACTGCAGCACCGACTCGATCACCTCGCGCACGAAGAAGCCGATCGAGAAGTACCGACCCCGCAGTCCGAACGATCGGTGCACGAGCACGAGCTTCGTCACGCCGTTCAGCACATAGTGGACTACAACGTTCGTCGACCGCTTGTGCGTTGCAGTTGGTATGTTGTGTTTGTTTGGTGCCTGTGATGGACTCGACGATGGCGCTGCTGTGTAGCAAAAACGGCGTCGACGTATTGAGTGCCATAGCATCGACAGCGCGCCGTGGGCAAACACGGTTGCAAGTAGCGCGTAGCCTGCGCACACGTACGGATGGACATCGGTGAGGAACTGCTGCGCCGCCGAGAAGAGGAAGTTGTAGCGGAGGAACCAGAGGACTGTGTCGCGCTTCCGGACACTGCCGTACATCACTGCGAGGCACGTGAGCAGGATCGCGTTGAGAAGCTGGTAGACGAGGATGAAGATCCAGAGCAAGTAGCGCGCGCACAACGACAGTCGGAGCATCGCGATTGCGCTGATGGTCGATCGGCGCTTCGGTTTGCTCTGCAGCTGCTGCTTGTCATTATCGCTTGGACCTGCGGGAACAGCACCAGCATCCGTCGCAGTGACTACTGTGTCACCCGACGAATTTGCATCAGGCAACGCTGGACAGATCTTCCGCGACGCGATCGGCGCGGCATCTCCCATGATGACGCCCTTGACAATCGCGCTGGAGGTGATAGTGAACGAGCTCCAGTGATGTGAGAGCTGAAAACCAAGCCTCGCTTGTGCTCTGGACGTAGGTGAGTACTTTATGCATGATCTATATCTGGCGCGCTGATGCTCGCGCGGCCCCTTTCGATGCACATGCGTGGGCAGGGAGTGTGCGTGGTGTGGGTCGGCTCGCGAGTGTGCGTGTGCGTGGCGTGCGATCCTGAGTGATGCGGTTTGGACGTTCAAGACAAACAATGCAGACGTCAACACGGGAGCGTAGCTAGGAGTTCCATGTGTGGTAGGAACATAGTCTAAGCAACTTCAGATTGCAGCACCAGCATTGGCGTATGTAAGCGACTTTGTGAGTGACATACGGACACGTGATGGGCGTGACGCACGGACACGTCTGTTCCCAGCTATCGACTATGCTTTTGTATGCATGCCATTTTCATACAAAATACAAGTCAACAACAGGACATGCGATGGACTTGAATTTAGTATGCATGCCATTTTCATACAAAATACAAGTCAACAACAGGACATGCGATGAACTTGAATTTAGTATGCATGCCATTTTCATACTAAACACAAGTCAACAACAGGACATGTATTTCAAACATCGAATTACAAATCGAATCGCAAATTGCAAGTGTGGATTACACTTTCAAGTTTAGATCGCACTACATGCAGGTTGATACAGTCATCTGCTCTACATACTCTCGAACTCTCACTCACGGCGCACGAGAGCACAGCAAGTTACATGCAGCTATGATATAATGTCCATCAGTGCTGCAGCCACAGTCTATGGCAACATGTCAGTGACCGTAGCCGGTACAGCCTTGGTGAGGAACTGCGTGAGGATCGACGGGATGTTGTTGTAGCCCTTGCAGTCCATCTCGCTCGGTTGCGGGCGCCGCGCGTTGACGATGTAGCTGTACAGAAAGTCCTGCAACTCGAGTTCGAGCTTGTCCGTGGACGTCGTCATGCGGGAGATCGCTCCCGGAAGGTCGGCGGACTGGAAGAACGGGCAGTAGCCGCAGCCCTTGCGCTCGTGCTGCTTGCTCCAGTGCTCGACCGTGTGCTGGAGCTCCTGGAACTCGGGGAACGTACGCTGGATCTGGAAGCTCGAGGACGTCGCGTTGCTCTGCTGACCATTGACATCCGCGATGAACGTGTTGATCACGTACTCCGAGTCGCGCATGGCATCCTTGACTTTTTCGAGGATCTCTTTCGGCGCGCCTTGGTTGGCCTTGTCGATGACCTCGACGCGCGTGATCGTCGAGAGGAACTCGATGCACTGTTGGGTGCGGTCCGAGAGTGACGGCCACGCGCCAGTGTGGCCAAGCTTGTTGTGCTGGTGGAGCTGGTCGGTTGTGTTCGCGCCTCTCGCATCGTTGTTGTGCAACTTGGTGTAGTCCGAGAACGCCGGTGCGTCGGTGCGGTCGAGACTGTCGTTTTGGCGAAACTCATCGTTTGTGTTCAAGCCGCTTGCGGCGTTGACCATTCCGAATCCGCTCATCGTAGGTAGGATTAGGTCGCAATACAGTCAGTCGTGGAAGTGCGAGTGAGGCGAGGATGTCAAGAGCTGCTGGACTTGCTCAGTTGTTTGTTTGATCGCTTGGTTGATCGAGTCTTCGTGTGTAGCTGATGGCGAATTGCCGAGTGAGCCAAGCAGTGTGCAGAATGTCGTCGAGGCGTCGAGATGTTGCTACGATGTGAATGACACCAACTGTCGCTTCATCGTGTCGCCCAACACCTTGCATGGAGCCTCCCAGCATTCCTGCGCCATTCAACGGTCGAAATGCTCGACAAGACGCTGCTTAGTTTCGTTGCTCTGGCATCCGTTGTGCAGCTCGATGCATGTGTAGTAGTAGTCACTACTCATTGCTTCTCTCGCGTTCCTCAACAGCAACGATGAAACGATCAGTGCTTGGACTGCTTGGAGCAATCGATCGTCGTCGTTGTCGATGCATCCTTTGGCACGAACGTGCGCAAGCCGTACGACCGCCTCATGCCAGTGTAGTAGTCACTACAGACATCCATGTCACTCGCTGGTCGTACACAATCAGGTAACGTAGCACTGGAGCTAGCACCACAGCTAATCCAGTAGCGTCCGTGTTCATATGACCCAGACATACTAGCACAACTCTTGTAATCGGCTTCATGCTCCAAGCAACAACCGCGTGTTCCGCCATCAATAGTTTCGCTTGGTACAAGTCAGTAATCGTCGCAAGATGTCACTCTTTGTGTCAGCCCCGCAAAGAGTGTCATTGCTTGGATCGTGACACGTGGCCAAGCAATCGTAAATACACACGTTTGACGCTGCACTTGGCCATTGTATGCTGCGTGTTCTTACTTTTTACACAGAGGTCCACTGCAAGCACAACAACGCAACAAGCGAGGGGGGCGCAGCGATCCAAAGAGCCACAGCAAGTAAGTGAGCTGCTGCGATCGATCATTCCAGCATTTCTCCAGACCGCAAGCAACAGCAGTCGCAGCGAGCGACCAACTGGCAACGAGTACGTTGCGTGCACCTCTATCTATGTGTTGAACTACGTTGAGTGTGTATGGCGATAGTGTGTACAACAATGATGTCACGCATGCATCCATTAGCAGCATGCACACTGCCCAATCATGCCTGCATCCCGACGAGTCGTCACTGACACCCATCGCTCTCTTGCTGTACCACTGCAGTGCGCTTCCTCCACTTGATCCGCCCGGTCATGTGCGTGCTGCCCGAAGTGGCGCAGCCGGACCGCAAGATCCCGTTCCGCGAGAAGATCCTCTGGACCGTGATCACGCTCTTCATTTTCCTCGTGTGCTGCCAGATCCCGCTGTACGGCATCCAGACGAACAAGTCGTCGGACCCGCTGTACTGGATGCGCGTGATCCTCGCGTCGAACCGCGGGACGCTCATGGAGCTCGGCATTTCGCCGATCGTCACGTCCGGCCTTGTCATGCAGCTCCTTGCGGGCTCTAAGATGATCGAAGTCGACCAGTCGCTCAAGGAAGACCGCGCGCTCTTTAGCGGCGCGCAGAAGCTATTTGGGATCCTCATTACGTTGGGCGAGGCCGTTGCGTACGTCGTCTCGGGCATGTACGGCAACGTCTCGGACATTGGCGCGTTCAACGCGATCCTGATCATCTTGCAGCTCCTGTGTGCTGGCGTGCTCGTGATCATCCTCGACGAGATGCTCCAGAAAGGGTATGGCCTTGGCTCGGGCATCTCGCTGTTCATTGCAACGAACATTTGCGAGAACATTGTGTGGAAAGCGTTCTCACCCACGACGATCAACACGGGCCGCGGCACCGAGTTTGAAGGCGCGATCATTGCGCTCTTCCACCTCCTCATCACGCGCTCGGACAAGCTCCGCGCGCTCAAAGAGGCGTTCTACCGCCAGAACCTCCCAAACATCACGAACCTGCTCGCAACCGTGTTTGTGTTTGTCGTCGTGATCTACTTCCAGGGCTTTCGCGTCGACCTGCCGGTCAAGTACCAGAAGTACCGCGGCCAGCAGGGCACGTACCCGATCAAGCTCTTTTACACGTCGAACATGCCGATCATCCTCCAGACCGCGCTCGTGTCGAACCTCTACTTCATCTCGCAGCTGCTGTACAAGAAGTTTAGCGGCAACTTTCTCGTTCGGCTCTTTGGCGTCTGGCAAGACGTCGAAGGCAGTGCCGGGCAGACCGTGCCAGTTGGCGGCTTGGCGTACTACATGTCGGCGCCGAGCAACCTCGCGCAGATTTTGTACGACCCGCTCCGGTTCATCATCTACGTCGCGTTCATCCTCGGATCCTGCGCACTGTTCTCGAAGACGTGGATTGAGATCTCGGGCTCGTCGGCGCGCGACGTTGCGAAGCAGCTGCGCGACCAGCAAATGGTCATGAAAGGCCACCGCGACTCGTCGATCGTCCACGTCTTGAACCGGTACATCCCAACCGCTGCTGCGTTTGGCGGCATGTGCATTGGCGCGCTGTCGATGGTCGCGGACTTGCTCGGCGCGATCGGCTCGGGCACGGGCATTCTGTTGGCGGTCACGATCATCTACCAGTACTTTGAGACGTTTGCAAAGGAGCAGGCCGAGATCCCGTTTAGTGGCCTCTTTGGCTTCTAAGTGCTCGGTCCACGCGTTTACACTGTGTGTATGTATGCAGAGAGCCAGTGGTGTCTACGAGACTTTGAACGCTCGAGGTCCCAGCAAGCCAGTGCGTGTAAGAGTGACGGACACGACGCAGTCAGCAGGGTCGTACCCGCCCAAGGAGGTCTCTCAGGACCTCTTGCTGTGCAGCAACTCATAGTCGTAGGTCCCATCATCATCATCCTGTGTCAGCAAAGTCTGCAGCTCGGAAGCGTGAGGCGATCCCCGTGTGTCGAGATCGATACGCGTCGCTTCCAGCTGCTCTACGTGCGCGATGACGTGCGTCGTGTCACTTACTCCTACGCGCGCACACTTGCTTGTTGAACCCTGAGCTAGTGTTTGTGTACACCCACTTCAGTACGAATGCACATGCACACCATTCCTCCACTGAATCCAAGCGATTTGCTTATACTTGTTCGATGTATGTGGCGACGACACTGCATGTACTTGTATCACAATGCGCGCCGCGTTGGGTGCGCAGGTGGCCGCCCACCGACTGTTGCCATGTCGTTGCTGCTGTCAAAGCCAATAGCACTCGAGCTGCTGCGATTCGTAGTAGGACCAGCAGTCGCACTGTTGCTGTACGCGTGGAAGCTGCTGCTGTTCGTGAACGAGTCCTTTGGCGGTGCGTTGCCATTGCTGCCAACACCAAACGCATCGCTACTGCTCAGTCCTGCAGTGCCACCAGCAGCAGCAGCAGTCGCTTGTCCGCGCTGCTTGGCCTTTGCGCCAGCTTTGAGCGTGCGGTACCACTTGTCGTACTTGGCGAGCTGCTCGTCCTTCGCCTTTGCCGCGTCTGTGAGCTGCGTGAGTTGCTGCGTCTGGCGCGCGAGCTGCTGCTCGAGCTCAGCAATGCGGCGCGCGTCTGTCGCAGCAGCTGACGGTGATGGTTGTGGTGCTGCACTGTTGCTGTTGCGCTGACGGCGCCACTCTTCGAGCGCGCGCTTGATCATCACGAGCTACCGAGCGTCAAACGAGCAGATGTCAGCACTCACTGTCGCCCTCGTGTATTCAAGCAGCGTCTTATACAGACACACGTACCTTTTGGTTGTAGTGGCCTTTGAACTTCTCCATCGACTCGTGGATCTCGCGGTTCTCGGCCTGGACGTTCGTGAGCGTCTCGCACTTCTACAGTAGCGCATGTGTGGGTGAGTGAGTGGCAACAGCGTCAGCAATACTGTATGACGTCTCGGTCATCACAGACGTCGTTACACAAGCATACAGTCGCACCTTGAGGAGCGTCGTGTTCTCGGTGCTGAGCGCCTTGACCGTGTTGAGAAGCCGCACGATCTCGAGCTTTTGCTGCGCAATCGTGTCGTGCAGTCCATCGACTTCGGCTGTGTCGACCTGCAGCGTTGCGTTACGACCGCCAGTGCAGCTGCTGTTGTTGTTGTTGATACTCGAGCCACTGCGTCGGTCCAGCGCAGCTGAATGGCTGTCGACCGCTCGGTTTGCACCGCTGGCGCTGGTAGGACCGCCAGTCGACGAACGCGCCTGTGGGTTGTGGAACCGGTCGTCAATGATCCCACGCGCGCCAAACTGCTGCTCCATGAGGCTGCACGCACATCGACACATCGCATAGCGACGTGTCAGTATCGAGTTTGTTGCTTGTGCTTTGAATAGTGGCCTCAATAGTAGCAGCAATCACATACCGCAGACGCTGGTTGCGCATGCGCGACGCGACAGCAGCGCGCAGTGTCGAGCCGCCGTCGACTGCGGTGCCGTGCACGCCGACCGCCGACCTGTTTCGATACGATACACATACGTCAGTAAGTCGACGACGAACGCGACGTAACAGAGAACCAACAGACCCAGCAGTAGTAACAGCATCAACGCACTTGGTCTTGGCGGGCAGTAGGCAGAACGAATCGCCAAGTGACGACGACAAGTGCCGCGACGCCATGAGCACGTTCGTCTATATACAAGTGGTGACGATACCCAAGTCAGCACTGGATACGATACGCACTCATTGTGGGATGTATTCCCACCTACAAACACACACATACCTTGTCAAACGACCCAGCACTGGAGAGACCGATATCGTGCAGTCGCCGCCAGAGCTCCTCCATCTCGGCTGCTGCGAGGTTCAATTGCGTCTCGGCAGCAGCGCCTGCTGCTGGATCGTGCACGTCCAAGCCGCCGCTGTTGTAGTTGGCATCTGAGTCTGCAACTGTATGCGACTGCGATCGCGTTGCAGGCTCGGATGCACTGGCACGCGCGACAGTGTCTGTTGCCTTTTCATATGAGCTGCTGGTATTGTGAACAGCACTGTCCTGCAGAGTGCGCTCACCGGCACGCAGTTGTGTATTACGACTGCCGCGACCTTCGCTTCGCTGCTGCTCCGTCACGGCTGTTGCGGGCAGGCGTGTACGTGCGACCTTGGCACGGTACTCGTAGTTCTGGGCAAGCAGCAGCAGCGCATCGGCCGTGCGCTTGCTCGTGACGAGCTCGGCGGCCTGCACGAATTTTTCGCTCGCGAGTCGCCCCTCACGCTCAGCAGCGACGAAGTCGTCGCGTCGCAGTGCGTCCTCGGCGCGCAACGCGTGGAAGTGCGCTTGCACAGCGGGCGCCGCGGCCTCATACTCGTCGCTCTCCTTCCACATCTGTGTGTGTCTGTCTGTCTGTCAAAAGTCTTGTCTTGTTATCAGTGAGAAACATTTAATTCATTCTTAGCAATGAGCAAGTATGAACAACAACAACAATATAAACACTAACCCTATTGCAGCCCCAGCAAGATCAGGAGTCGTCACGGCTTTTCGATCAAGCGCCAATTGCTGACACGATCAATCCAAGCAAACATGCGCTACTGCATGCGATTGCTGCTGTTGCTGCTTGCAAACGGTGCAGCCTGGCTGCTATGCGCGTTCACTACCGCGCAGCAGTCGACGACCAACAGCCAGATTGCAGCGTGGGTGAGCGCGTGCTCAGGAGGTTCGCTGCGCTTTGAATGGTGCGTGCGTGATAAAGCTCGCTTCGGTATCTCTCTTGCAGTCATTGCTGCTGCTACTGCACCTTTGTGTCACTACTGCTGACATGTGCACTCTATCATTGCGCGCTGCGCTGGCATACATTGTCTCGCATGTGGCTTCTGCTGTTGTCATTACTCATTACCACCAGGGCGATCGCATCTAATTGGACAGCAGCAAACAGCGTCAGCGACATCGTCGCGTTCCGCATCCTGCAGAACGAGACGCAAGTCGCAACGACGGATGCGTCTGTGCTCGTCTACAACTTGTACGGGCTCGTCAACAACACGGCGTACAGCTTCCAGGTTCGAGCAACATTGGCAAATGGCTCGAGCGCAGCGCCACTCGAGTCGGACATCGTGATAGCAACAACAGGTGACCTGTCGGCGCCAGCTCGACTTGAGCAGCCGACTGTCACGGAGGTCAGCGGCGGCCACGTGCGCATCCTCGTGCAGCCGCCGCTCGACGTCGGTGGATCGAGCCTCACGACGCTCACAGCGACTGCGCGCTCGACGCTCGACTACCGCACTGTGGTACTCACGCAGCCGACGTCCGAGTCAGCGTTCGTGCTCTACGGTTTGGACGCGCGCACGCGATACGTCGTGTCTGCGTTCGCAACGAACGCACACGGACTCAGTGGACCCGAGAGCAGCTACATCGAGGCAATGACGACAGCGCTCGAGCCGGCAGGACCGTGTCCGCCGCCAACCGTTCTACGCGTCACGGGTGCGTGACCTGCCCGTACGCGCGCATGCTGTCTCGTTGTGTCTTGTTCCATGACAGCCCACTGCATGTATGTACAACGCTGCAGGTGCGTCGGTCACGTTGCAGCTCAACCCACCAATCGATGACGGCGGTGCGCGGATCCGTGGCTACATTGTGTACATGGCGTCCGGCAACTCGAGTGACTTCCAGGAAGTCGCGAACACAGTTGGAGCGAGCACGTCAAACGTCGTCGAAGTGCTGCGGGAGCCTGGCGCGAGCGACGCGCCATTGCGACCGCTGACGCGCTACGAGTTCAAAGCCATCGCAGTGAACAATGTCGACGTCTGTCTCGTGCTGCCGACGAGTCTGAGTCCAGCAGCTGCGATCTCGGCCATGACGAGCGCAGCTGGTGTGCCAGCGACGCCACCCTCGCCGTATTTGCTCGGTGCAACCGGCGGTCAGTTGTCGGTCGAGCTCGCCAAGCCGATCAACATGAACGGCTCGACGCTCACGGGCTTCCTCGTCAAAGTGAACGACGTCGTCGTCGACTTTGTCGCTACAAACGGCTCGGTCGTCCACAATCTCAACTTTCTGACCGCTGACACGCTGTACGCCGTGCGCGTCGCGGCATCGACTGTGAACGGCGCGACCGACTGGAGCGGCGCAGCTGAGATGCGCACGGCAGCACCGACTGCGCCGTCGTTGCCGCGTCGCGTCAGTGTCTCAAACATCACAGCGAGCAGCGCATTCGTGCAGTGGTCACTGCCGCTCGATAGCGGCGGCGCAGACATAATAGGTACGTTCGGCGTGGTACACGGCTCGATCCACTCGAGTGACCGTGTGTATGTACTGACTTGACTGTCTTGTGGTGTATGTGCATCAGCGTACGGCGTTACACTTCTCGCGTCTGACAAGAGCGTACAAACGAGCACATCAATGACGTCGCTGCAGCTCTCGGGTCTTGTCGCCTCGACCGCGTACACTGTGAAGGTGACGGCTGTGAACAGCGATGGGAAGGAGAGCTCAGCGGCTGGGAAACCAGGCGTTGCGTTCAAGACAACAGTCGCGACACGGCCGAGTATGCCGTCGGGACTGACGCTCGTCGCGAGTACAGGTGGGTCGCTCGAGGTCAGCTGGAACGTACCGATCGACACCGGCGGTGTTGACCGCAACGACATGATCTACAACGTCACGATGTTCACTATGACGACGTGCTACAAGTCCCAGTTGTCGATCAACAGTACGAACGACACAGATAGCGACTACTGCCAGTCGTGCCGAGCCGTCGCGCTGCAGGGAGCCAACGAGTACGCGCTGATCGCGAACGGAAGTAGCTGCGGACGACCAGCGACCGGCATGTGTCCGGACGGCACGGCGAGCTGCTGCCTCACGCGCACAAACAGCACGTTTGGGTCTGGACTGCAGTGCAGCGCGATTGCAGAACAAGGACGGCGTCGTCACCGTCTTGTTGTCGGATCGAATGCGACACTCTTCCAGGCGCTGAACCACTCGACGATGTACTTTGTCGGCGTGAAGGCGAACAACCTCGTCGGCTCGAGCGCATTCTCGACGATCGCTGGCTTTGTGACCATGTACGAACGCGCGCGAGATCGCTTGTGGATGAATGAATGGCTGTGTTGATAGCAACGCATGCGACTCACTCTGCTTGCGTGCATCCTACAGGAGCGAGACGCCACCAGGCTTTCCACGCCGACTGCGCTCGACGAACCGCACGGGCGGGTCGGTCGAACTCGCGTGGGACCCTCCGTTGGTACGTCTATCCTGGCATGTTTGCGAGGTCAAACCAAACACTGCCATCTCGATTCGCGACCTGCCACTCACCTCTCTCGCTGTGTTGTGTTGTACTGCGACTCATATGGCTACTACGTTGCTTCAAGGACTCGGGCGGGTCGACGATCCTTGGGTACCATGTCTATCGCGACTACGCGCTTGTAACACCGCAGCTCGTGTTCCCGCCGTTCGTCGACTGCGGTGACCTCACGGCGTCGACACAGTACATCTACAGCGTCGCGGCAGTCAGCGGTGCGATGCGTGCAGAAGGCGCGATGGTATCGACTGCGATTGTCACAGGTCCGCTCTCGGCGCCGCTGCCGCCAGTCGTATCGCTGAGCACGAGTGCATCGAACTGGCTCAACGTGTCGATCGCACCATCGTGCGACACTGGCGGCGTGCTGCTGCCGAGCTACTACTTCATAGTATCACAAGGTCCCAACGCGACGGCCAGCGTCCTTCGATCGTCGCAGTTTGCGTGCTGCAGCTTTCTCGTCGACACGCTCGGCATCGATCAAGCGTACACTGTCGCTGTGTTTGCGAGTAACGCGTTTGGACAGAGCGCGCACGTCGATAACGAGTTTCG
Source organism: Globisporangium echinulatum (assembly GCA_023336405.1). Lineage (NCBI taxonomy): Eukaryota > Oomycota > Peronosporomycetes > Pythiales > Pythiaceae > Globisporangium > Globisporangium echinulatum. The sequence continues at coordinate 26,374 of JAADWX010000032.1, read as the reverse complement.
AACGCGCTCGGGCGTCCCATCACGCCCGTCGATTCACGTGAAGCGTGCGAACACGTTTTCGCTCGCGCTGGCGATCGACGATCCAGTGCCGATGGACTTTGAGATCGTCTCGTACGACATCACCGTGTACCTCAACGGCAGTACACTCGTATACTCAGCGACACTGCCGTGCCAAGTGACAGCCGATGCGTACCAGCGAGCGTGTAAGCGAAGCGTTGTTGTCCCGTCGCTCGTGCCATTGACGAACTACAGTGTCGAAGCGCGAGTGAACGGTGTGGTTGGCAGCAGCGCGCTCGCGCAGCTGACGTGTGCGACAACGAACGAACTGGCTGGTGCGTTTGAGCTGACGACGACATCTTTGGCGAGCAACGCGACTATAACGGGCGGCAGCGTGGTCACTGCGCTCGTTCGTCGCGTCGGTGGCACGGCAGGCGCTGCGAGCGTGCGCATCAACGTGACGCAACCTGCTGATGTCGTGCTGCGCTGCAACTGTGCAACTGCAGCTAGTGCGAGCGACTGCGTGTGCAGTGTCCACTTGGCAAGCACAGGCGCAGCGAGTCTACCGGGGACGCTCGTGTTTGCCGACGGCGACGAGATCAAGACGGTCGCGATCGCGATCTGGGACGAAGACTACAGTCTGCAGCAACCGCTCTCGGTCGTCTTGGAGCTCGTTGGATCACCAAACTTGCTCACGAACCGCACGCAAGCGCTCGTGCGCATCGACCAGAGCCAGCAGTCGGGCCACATTGCGTTTGCACAGAGCGTTCGCCATGTGTGGGAGAACGCATCGTTCGTGAAGCTGCCGCTCGTGCGCTTGAATGGCTCGCACGGCGTCATCGAGATAAACGTCGAGACATTTGACGTTGCGAGTAACAACACGTCGGAGCTCTACGTCCCCGTGCACAAGACTATCGTGTTTGCAGATCGACAGACAGTCGGCGCGCTGTGGGTCCGTGTGATAAACGACATCTACTACGCAGGCAGCCGTACGTTTGGTGTGCGGCTGACGAGCCTCGAAACAACGCCGGACTCCGTGCAGCAACGCGCGAATGCGTCGATTGTCACGACGCGCGTTGTCGTGCTGGATGACGAGGATCCGTCGCGCACGCTCCCTGATGCACCGACAAACGTCCGCGTCGTTCACGTCACGGGCGGCGAGATCGACGTGGCATGGACAGCATCAGCGACGAGCGCTAGTAGCTCGCTAGGCGGCTACCTCGTTCGCGTCTCGCGACACAATGCGACAACCTTTGTGAGCCTGTACAACGTTACACAAGCAACGTCGTTCACACTCACGTCGCTGTCACCGGCATCGACGTACGTCTTTGAGGTCGCAGCATGGAGCTCGTTTGGACTCGGTGCGTTTGCGGCAGCAGTCACAACTACAACGACAGCGTCGACGCCGCCCGGTCCACCAACTGCGGTGCAAATCGAGACAGTCGGCCACAGCGTAGTCACGCTATCGTGGTACGCTCCACAGGTACTCGGCGGCAGCACGATCACGGGTTACGTCCTCAAGTTCGACACGCCGTTCGTGGCAGGTGTCAAGGTTGGCTATATAGCAGCAGCAGGTGCGAACGCAACGACCAACGCGTTTACGATCGCACAGCTCAATGCGTCGACACCGTACACTGTGTACGTCGCGGCCGTATCAGCAGCGTTCCCAAACGCCAGCGCGTCGGCTGCAGCGTACGCATCAGTCAACGTCACGACGGCAAATGGCGTCGCGCCAAGTCAACCACCGCCGGTCACACTGCTCAAGCCAGCGACGGCGGGTTCGCTCACGCTTCAGGTCGCTGAACCAAGCGACATGGGCGGACTCCCAACAATCGACTTTGCGGTCTACCTCCGCCGCGTCGTCGTCGTTGCATCGATAGCGACACTGGAGCCGAGTGCCGCGCCGTTTGACGTTGTGTGCACGAGCGCATCGACACGAGTCGGCGGCAGGCCGTTTACATGCACAGTGTACAAGCTGCTCGCAGGCGCGAGCTACGAGGTCTACGCGACGTTTGCCAACGCTGCAGTACGTCGTTGCTTGATAGCGTCAAGGTAGCCTTGCTTCGCTGATGCAGGCACTCTCGCTGACTCTTGTATGTTGTCTGTGTATGTGCACAGGGCACCAGCGCTGCAGGCGTTCTCGCAGTGTTCACGACAAGCGCGACGTTGACGATCCCGTCGGCACCACTGAACTTTCGCGCAACGAACGTCACAGCTGGGAACATTGAGCTCGCGTGGGACGTTCCGACAGACCTTGGCGGCTCGCTCGACGTCAATGGATACCTCGTGTACCAGCGACTCAGCGTCCTATCCAACACGTCGTTCACAGTGTACGACGGCCAGGGCTCGCTCGCTCGCTCCACAGTTGTAAAAGCGCTCGAGCGCAACACAGCGTACGCGTTCTCGGTCGTCGCACTCACGTCGGCGAGCTACTGCGTCGATGCGAGCGCACAAGCCGTGAGCGAGCTGCTCGTCGTATCGACTCTTGCATCCAGCACGCTCGCACCACCTGCGTCGGTGCTTTACATCAACCACACTGGCGGGTCGCTGACGATCGGCTGGACGAAGCCCAACGATCTCGCGGGCGTCCCGCTGCTCGGGTACCACGTTGTCGATGTGTCCAGCAACGGCAGTGTGATGGAGCCAATCGCTGACGTGCCAGCCGACGTCACAAGGCTGACGCGCTTCGGTCTCGTCGAGAAAATGACATACAACATGCTGGTCTACGCAAAGAACCAGGATGGATTGGGCCTTGCGAGTGCGATACTGATCGTTACGACGGCAGCGTGTACAGCGCCAAGTCCAGTGCAGAACGTCCGCGTTGTCAGTGCAGAAGGCGGGCGGATTGCGCTCGCATGGGACCTGCCACAAGACACGGGCGGCCGACCGATCGTGTACTTTGAAGTTGGTCGCAATGGACGCGATGGCGGCGGCTTTGTGTCGACATCTCTAGTTTTCCCGGACTTTTACGGCCTGACTGCACTTACACAGTACATGTACGAGATCCGCGCGTTCAATGGCTTGTACCTCGGCAGCTCGAGTTTTATATCAGCGAGCACGACCGACGTGACGCTGCCGCAGCCGCTCGTACTCACGAGCGTCGTGTCGTTTGGAGGCAAGGTTGACGTGACGTGGAGCGTACCCGAGGACATTGGCGGCGCAACGAGCTACGAGTTCTACATTGCGCTGCAAGATGCAAGTCGTTTGGTACTATCGTCGATCCAGACGAATGGGACGAGTCACGCGTTTGCTGATCTGCAAGCCAACACGCTCTACTACGTTGTCGGCAAAGTCTTGACACTGTTTGGCGAGAGCGCGCTCGCCGAGTATGCCGTGACGACGACCTCGCCCGACCGTCCAGGCGAGCCGCTCAGTCCAGTTGTGTCGGATGTACGCGGCGGTAGCGTCGTGGTCACAGTTACACTGCCGGGCTACAGTGGCGGCGAGAGCGTCGCGTTGGCGCTGTACCAAGGCGCCGAGCTTCTGCACGACTTTGCGCCTCTAGAGATGTCGTGGACAGTTTACGGTCTCGCGGCCATGAGTCCGTACGCGTTCGCAGTCGTTGCGAGCAACTCAGCTGGCGCAACGCGCGGACAGTTGACGCTTGTGACGACTGGCGAGATCTCGACCCCCGGTGCGGTCGACGAGATCGTCGAGCTCGATGTGACGCACGACATGTTGTTGCTCATGTGGGCGAGCGTCGTGGACACCGGCGGCGACCTAGCGCTGGAGTACCAGGTGACGTACTTCCAGTGCGACGAGACCGGCGCGGCGCTCAACGCGAGCGTCGTGTTGAGGACGACTGAGCCCGTCGCGACGCTCGAGGCTCTCGAATTTTCATCGCACTACAGCGTGCGCGTCGCGGCAGTCACGTCGACTGGACTATTTGGCACCGAAAGCGTGAGCCAGCTTTTTCGGACTCTGGACCCGTTCCCCGGTCGCGTGTTAGCCCAAGTTGCTGAGATTGTCGTACGCGAAGACGCGTCAATCGTGCGTGTCCAGGTCATGCGCATCGACGGGTCGTTTGGCAACGCGAGCTTCTCGTTCGCGACACAGGACGGCACTGCAGTCGCTGGCGTCAACTACGCACAAGCGTCCGGCACGATGACACTCGCAACGAACGTCAAGACCGCGTTTGTCTCGATCGAGATCCTCGACGACGCGGTCTACGCGCCAAACACGACATTCACTGTCATCATCACGGACAACATCACGCAGCTGAGTACGCAAACGCGCATCGTACTGACCGACAACGGCGACGCAGGGTTCCTCTCGTTCGCGAGCGCAACGTTTAGCTTTCTCGAGAACGCGGGCGAAGTCGTGCTTCCGATCACGCGCGTGGGCAGCACAGCACCGAGTGCGACGATCCGCGCGTTCATCGCAAACAAAACGTCCACAACAGTTGCATCACCGACGCGCTTTGAGCTCGTCGAGTCAGTGCTGTTGTTTGCGGAAGGCGTCACGAGTGTGGACGTGCGCGTCAAGATTAATGACGACAGCGCGTACCAGTTCGTGCGCGATGCTGTGAACATCAGCTTTGAGATCGTCAGTGGCGGTCCGATGTACGGCGCGTTCAGCTCGACGAACGTGACTGCCGTCGACGACGGCGACATCTCGCCGCCCAAGCCGTGCACGAGCCTTGTGCTCGTATCGGTGACCGGCGGGTCGATGCACTTGCGGTGGACGCCGCCACTCGATCGCGGTGGCGAAAACATTGCGCTCGTGTACGATGTCGACTTTAGACTCAACGGCAACCTCGTGCTCTCGGTTCGTCATACCAACGACAGTGGCATCTCGTACGGCCTCAACGCGTCGACGACGTACGACGTCTCGGCTCGTGCGATCAACAGCGCCGGGTCAAGCTTGCCGAGCACGTCGTCGTTGCTGACGACTGCTGTTGCGTCACGCGCGAGTGCGCCACTGAATGTTACGCTCTTGGCGGCATCGAGCTCGATGCTCCTGATCGCGTGGGACGTACCGATCGACGATGGCGGGTCGCGGATCGCGACGTACAAAATCTACAACGTCATCGAGTTGTCGACTGGTGCGCTCGTGCCATTTGCGCGCGTGACGTGCAATGTCCCAACGATCTGTTCAGTGAAAGGACTCGTTGCCCTGACGAACTACACGGTGCAGGTTCGAGCAACGACGTTTCTCGTGGCCAACGGAACGCTCTCGGATCCCGTCGTGCTCCAAACGGCCACCCCAGACGTCCCCGAACCGCCGCCTGCTATGAATGTCACACTCGTGACGGCTGGCGCGATCGGCGTCCAGATGCTTGAGCCACCCAACATCGGTGGCGCGCCGATCCAGCTTTACCGCTTGTTCTTGATGGAGGACGGCGCAAGCGAGTTTACGATCGTGCACGAGAACGTCGCGAGTAGGCACAGCGCGTATCGCCTCAAACGCGAGACGAGCTACCAACTCAAGTACCAGGTCGTCAACGCGGTTGGATCGAGTGGGTTCAGCCCCGTGTCGGTCGTCAAGACGCTCGAGCGGTCGCTACCATCCGCACCACTGCGTGTCACCGTTCTCAACACCACGGGTGGCGCTACACTGCTAGCATGGGACGAACCGCTGGACGTCGGTGGTCGCGCGATCGCAGGCTATCGCGTCATGATCAACAATACGCTTGCGAACGGGAGCGACACTGTCGGCTACGACGGCAAGCGCGATCCGACGCGGCAGGGAACCGTGTACGGACTGAAGGCGAGCACGAACTACACGATGTACGTGTTTGCGTACTCGGACATATCGAGCTGCTTCGAGCCGTCCAACTGGTCCCCGAGTCGTGCAGTTGCGCTGCAGACGCTGCCACCGACGCTGCCTGGGACGGCACCGCTGCTGCTGCTCAGCCGATACACGGGCGGTATCATCGAAGTCACGTGGACCGAGCCAAAGGACACGGGCGGTGTCCCGATCACGGGCTACGTGCTCTACGCCGTGTCAGCGGCCGGATCGCTCCTGCCGCTCTACGCGCCAGCGACGCCGAACGTGTCGATGTACATTGACCGAAACTTGACCGAGTCGACGACGTACTCGTACATCGTGATCGCTCGGAACAACGTCGGCGAGAGCCCACCAAGTGCGCTGTTGACGCGCACTACGACAGCAGCGAGCCCGCCGTCGGCGCCGCTGAATGTCAAGCAGCTGACGTACAAGACTGGCGGCGCTATCGAGATTGGATGGGATCGACCGATCGACTCTGGTGGGCAACCGCTCGACGGGTACTTGATCTATCGCGATGGCGTTGCGCTTGCCATGACGCTCAACGCGACGTCGATGCGTGTCATCGACAAGAGCAACCTCGTCGCTGGCAAGAGCTACGAATACACGCTCCGGTCGTTCTCGACGAGCGCGCTCGGGTCTGAGTTCAGTGCAATCTGCACGGCAACGACATCGAGCGCGACGAAGCCGCAGATGCCGCAACTTGTGAGTGTATCTGCTGGCCCAAGCACGATCGACGTCGTCTGGGCAGCCGACCTCGACGCGGGTGGCCTGCCGATCAAGTCGTTCGACGTGACGCTATCACTCGGCGCGACTGTCGTGACGAAGTTCACGGTCGCAAGCACGACAACGACGTTCCGAGGTTTGAATGCCAGCAGCACGTACACGCTGTCGATCATCGCGTCGAACAATGTCGGTCCAAGTCCAGCGCTGCTCACGAGTCGCACGACGCTCGCAGTGACACTGCCTGCTGCGCCGCCTGCACCAACTGCTGTGCAGATCTTTGGCGGGAACTTCACACTCCAGCTGACTGCGCCGATCGAGCACGGCGGCGCCGTGATCACGGCCATGACCGTGTTTGAGAGGACGCTCGGGAAGCTCGCAACCGTTGCAGTCCCAGTAGGAGCAACGTTTGCGACGTACTCGTTCATTGGCGCGCTGCGTGAGACCGACTACTTTGTGTCGTGCTCGGCAGCGAACAGTCTCGACACCGGTCCAGTGAGTGTCGTTGCGACGGTCCGCACGAGTCCACAGAGCGCTCCTGGTGCGATCGCACTCCCACCAGTCTTTGACAGTGCGACCGGCACGACGCTCACGGCGACGTGGCTTGCACCGCTCGACACGGGCGGCGATCCGCTCGACGTCACGTATGAGCTGCGCGTACAAGAAGCACTGCAGCAACCACTCGTGTTTCCGTCGATGACACGACACGGCACGGCTACGGGTCTCAAGTACGCGACGCTGTACGCCATGTCGGCGCGCGCGGTCAACCGCGTCGGTGCTGGCCCATTCAGTCCATCGATCAGTCTCCGGACGCAGCCCGATACAGCCGGAGAGTTCAACTTTGTCAACACCTCGGTGCCGATCCAAGTCATGGAGAACGACACACAAGTATCGCTTCTCGTCGTCCGTACGAACGGGCTCAGTGGCCGCGTCGTGCTCGCGTACAAAGCAGTCGGCATCTCGCAAGCGCCTGCAACGGTTGGGAGCGACTTCCAACTCGTGCCCGGGTTGTCCGTAGCAACGGCCTCGATCGTGTTCGAGAGCCTCCAGACGTCGGCAACCATCGTCGTGACGATCGTAAACGACAAGCTATTTGAGAGTGCGGATGAGATGTTTGCGATCGAGCTCGTGGAGGCAACGGGCACAGCCGCTGGCGCAACGCTTGGCGCGAACAAGATTGCGCGGGTGCTGATCCTCGATGACGCCGACGCCGGTTACATTGGCTTTGAGCGCGGCGAGTACGAGGTCTCAGAAAGCACACAAGTCGTGACGCTGCCGATCGTGCGCGAGAAGGGAAGCAGCGGCAAGGTCGTGCTCTCATTCGCGTTCAACGGCACAGCGACACTCGATCGCGACTACCGCCGCGTGCCAACGAACTTGACGCTCGACGACAGCGTCACGCGCGCGGAGCTCAAGGTGCCGATTATTAACGACCGTATATTCGAGTTCCCTGACGAGATGTTCGTCGTTACGATCACTGTCGTCAGTGGTGGCGCAGTGCTACGGCGCAGCTCGACGCAAGTCACGATCCTCGACGACGGCGACACGTCGATGCCAGGCGTGCCGCCATTGCCTGTTGTGCTGTCGACGACTGGCGGCGCCGCGTCGCTTTCAGTTGGGCTACCAATACACAACGGCAGCGCCAAGGGACAGCTAACGGGTTACTCTATCCGACTCAGTTCTTCACGCGGAACGACCGACCTGAACGTCCCGGTCACGAGTATCGTGCCGCTCGGCAACCTTACGGCGCTGACAACGTACCACGTCGCAGTGGCCGCCGTGAACGCGATCGGGCAAAGCGACTTTAGTGCTGCGGTCGAGTTCACTACAGCGGACGTGTCGCTGCCAGGACCGATCAGCCGTGTCGAGTTGCGCGAACAGCGTGGTGGCAGGCTCAAGCTCTTTTGGTTTGCACCGTACGACACGGGCGGCGTGCCGATCACAAAATACCGCGTGTACGACGTCGATGCGCTCGGGCTGCCGCGCGTCGTGGTGACAAACCTCGACTCGGTGCGCGAAGCCGTCGTGTACAACCTCACCGCGACGACGCAGTACAGCTTTGTGATCCAGGTACGTACAGTGTCGCGTTGATCCGACGCAAGTGACGTCGACGCAACGACGCATGCTCACATCTTGCATTTGTGCGACGTTGTGCTGTGCGGTTGATGTCCGAATTCAACAGGCTGGGAACACTGCACTCGAACCAGTGTTTGCTGGCGGCTGGGGCGCCGTGAGTCCACTCTTCACGTTCTCGACGAGCAAACCAACGCTGCCGGGATCGACACAGGTGTATCCTGACTTGCGCACCGAACCGACTGGCGGGTCGATCCCACTGCGCTGGGATACGCCAATTGACACAGGTGCGTTCATGTGTGTGTGCGATCGCTCGCCTGCGGACCACTGCGTTCGTTGTCGTATAGATCATATTGACGCCATGGCGTCCTGTGAGCGTGATGCGACTCAGGTGGCGTCCCGATCACGGGATACAACGTCTACGCGCGAAACTCCACGTCACCGTTCTTGCTCGTACGACAGCGCGAGACTGACACGAGTCTGTCGGGATCGATCGCTACGTTGTACGCACGCACGTGGTACGAGTCGTTCGTGCTGCCACGGAACGGCGAGCCACCGGTCGACGTCCCAGGCAACGTCTCCATCATCAGCGGCGCGCGCGTCGCCCAAACAACGTCCGACTTGTCCAAATGGTTCACGACCGGCTCGGTGATCAACATTGTGGTACGTTGTCGTTGTCGTTGATGCTACCGTCTTTAGCCGTCGATGCGGCGACGATGTTGGTGTCTCTAATGAACAGCATCATACACGCTGCTGCGACGTGGTAGAACACGAGCATCCATGCGGTCGTTGGTAACATGTCGCGGGCAACAAAGAGCGCGATCCCGCTGCTCACAAGTCACGCTGGTGGATCGCTCATTAGTCGCAAGATGCAGCTCGTCGGGTACGCGTTCCAGTTTGTGAACCTGAGCACGGTCGAAGCCGAAGTGCCGCGTACGCCACCCGCTCCAGTGCTTGAGCGAGCGACGGGTGGATTCTTTGACATAACGCTCAGCTCACCCGACGACACGGGTGGTCTCCCTATCCAGGACTTTAACGTCTACATGAACGGCAAGCTGCTCGACAGCGATGCGCTCGACAAAGAATCGGTTAGGGAGGGGCTCAAGCTCACAACGCGCATCTCGGTCGGCGATTTTACGCCGCTGACGACGTACGCGTTCCAGATCGTTGCCGTAAACGCGCTGTCGGTATGTTACTTTGGCGACCTCGCAATGAGTGACGTCGTTCGATTCACGACTATGAACGTGACGCCGCCCGGTCAGCCGCAGATCAGGCCGAAGCGCGAGACTGGCGCTGGCGTTGCACTGAACCTCATCGATCCGCGGGACAAAGGCGGTCGCACGATCACGCACTACCGAGTCTACTACAAGAGGAACGGAACCACAGAAGGCAAGGACGACTGGAAGCTCGGCTACAGCAACGTGTCGTACAACGCCGTGATTGCACGCCTCGAGTCGTCGAAGCCGTACGTGTTCAAGCTCTCGGTCTCGAACGGACGCTACGAGTCGGTCAACTCGACTGAGCTCGTGCGGTCGACGACGCCGCCGTCGCCACCAGGTGCGAGCGCCGAGCCGAGCCTCGTGCGTGCATCCGGCGGGATGCTGAATGTGACGTGGGACCCACCGATCGACGACGGCAACGAGCCGATTACGGGCTACTTTGTCTCGCTCGCACTCGACGCAGACGGCTCGGGCAAGACGTCGCGTCTCACGGCGGATCGCTACTACGCGTTCTACGCGCTGCGTCGACTCACTGACTACCGCATCGTCGTGCGCGCCGATAACAACAAGGGACGTGGACCCGAGAGTAGTCCTGCGACGTTCCGGACGCTGGATGGCACCGCACCAGCTGGTCCGATGGACGTGACGGTGCAAATGACGACAGGTGGCGCCGCGGTGATCACGTTTAACGAGCCGATCGATCTAGGTGGTGCGAGTCCACAAGATGTGACGTACCAAGTGTTCGTCGACCGCGAACACCGACTGACGCTGACAGCGAGCGATTTACAGGCATCGCAAGCGACCACTGCAAGCAGCAGCTCGCGACGACTGAGCGCGGTGACACCGCCTCACCGACGTCTTGCAGCAACGGCGTTCAATGGCGTCATCGTCGGCGGGTTTGACCCCGAGGGGCTCTACAGCGTCCAGATCTTGCCAGTCAGTGCATTTGGCGTCGGCACGACGACTGCGCCGACACCAGTCTTGACGACCGCTCCGACTGCTCCAAGCATGCCGCTCACGCTCACTGCTGCAGTTGTCACTGGTGGATCCGTGACGATGACATGGAACGCGCCACAGGATACGGGCGGTGTGCCGCTCATCGAGTACGTGCTGTCGATCGCAACCGCGTCGAGCAGCGGTCCGTTCACGACTGCATGTACCGATACGCAGACAACGTGCACCGTGCGCTCGCTCGCGCATGAGACGACGTACTGGTTCAATGTCATGACGCGGAACGACGTGGGCGACTCGCCGGTTAGTACTACCGTCAGCGTCACGACACCAGATGTGACACCACCAAGCTCGCCGACGAACGTGCGCATCGTCGCTGTCGGCCATGACGCTGTCGACTGCGCATGGGACGTGCCCGACGATCTCGGCGGCAGCACGATCGCGAGCTACACTGTCAACGTCGCGAGTCTCGACGGCACGTTCTCAACACCCGTGACGGCGACGCGCAAGCTCGCGACCGTGTTGGCGCTCCCGCCATCGACTGCATGCTCGATCACTGTCGTACGTACTTCTGTGGCTCGTTGTCTAGCGTCGCATCACCATCGCTGCTAAAGATACCCTTTGTGACAAAATGTCGCTACGTGACTGCTCTTACCAGGTCGCGACGAGCCGAGACGGCGGCGACAGCAACCCGAGTTCTCCGCTCTACTTCACTACGTCCGCGAGCGCGACGAGTTTGCCAGCGCCGCAAATCGGATGCGGTACGTACAGCGCTGAACTCACTACCGATGATCGTACGTAGCCGAGTGTGATAGACGACTGAGCATACGTGTGACGCGTCTAGTGTCGCAAGCAACAGTGTCGCTGCGCTGGTACCCGTTCCGCGGCGCAACGACATACTACGTGCAGCGTGACGACATGCTGATCTACACTGGCACGCAGACCGATGCAGTCGACGACCAAGCGCTCGTCGCTGGCACGAGCTACGCGTACGATGTGTATGCAACCATTGATGGCGTGAACGGCACATTGAGTCCACAGGTCGCAGTCACAACACTCGACACGAGCGTCGCAGCAGGCACGTCGTACTGCTTTAGCGACGCGGGAACGGTCAGCGAGCTTGACTACAAGCCAAACAGCAGCAAGACATGGCGACTCGTGCCGCAGCACGCGTTTGATGTCCTGACGCTGCGGGTGCGTTCACGTTCGATGTTCGGCTGACTTGCATTGCGTTGGTTGCGCTGACAGCCTGACTGACTGAAGATGCTCGTGCGTTCGTCATACACACTCAACAGTTTGACAAATTTGACCTCGAGTGCGACCACGACAAGGTGACGATCCGCGAAGTCGACACCGATGCACTCGTGTGGCAAGGCGGCTGCCTGCGCGACGGCAGCACCTTCCTCCTGCAATCAACCGCGGCCGTCGCAGTTCACTTTGAGAGCGACAATAGTGTGTCCAAGTCGGGCTTTCGCCTGCACTACGATACGAATACGCAGCCGCGAGCAGCGCGCATCCCACCGCCAGGCGGCTCGACGAACGTCTGTTCGCAGCACGGCCAGCTTCAGCTCGGTGGCACGTGCAAGTGCAGCATCGGGTTCACCGGTGAAGCGTGCAGCAGTCGCATCGTGTGCTGTCACGACCCAACGCGTTGCCACCATCCAGTGTGCGACCTCAACCCAGCACGTGTGATTGTCGTCGCTGGCCGGCTGGGCGACGACACGCTCGGCACTGGTCAGCTCATGGACGCGAGCGAGACGGGCACGGCGACGAAAGCCGTCGCAACACTGTCGAAGGCGTTGAGTCTCAGCGCCGACGGCGACACGATCTTTGTCTACCCGGACGTCTACGCAGGCCGCGCGAACCGCGACGTGGTCGTGCGCAGCAAGCCAAACGTGAGCATCTGCACACTGCGCGGGTCGCGCTGGACCACGATCGACTGCGCGCAACTCGGCCGCGCATTCGACATTGCGCAGTCGACGCTCACGCTCGAAGGACTGACGCTCGCGAACTGCGTCGCAACCGACGGCGCTGCGCTGCGCGTGACCAGCAGCACATTGACACTCAACGACGTTGTCGTGACGACCTCGGTCGCCGTACAGCGTGGTGGCGCGCTCTACAGCGCTGCGTCGACCGTCACGATGAGCGACTCTGTGATCCGCAACTGTTCGGCAACGATCGGTGGTGGCGCGTTTCTCGTCGACTCGTTGCTCATCATGCGACGTTCGATGATCACGCAGTGCGACGCAGTGACTGGCGGGGCCCTCGCGCTCGAAGAGACGACAACAGTTACTGGCATTACATCGAGCCTCACAGCAAACACGGCGTCGAGCAATGGTGGCGCCATTGCAGTGCAAGGAAACGCGACGGTCGTCGGTCTCGACGTGGTTGCAAACAGCGCCGAAGCAGCAGGTGGCGCGATCGCTGTGAGCAGCGGCCGATTGGCGGTCAAGAGTGCGCAGATTGCAGACAACCGCGCAGGTACGCGAGGCGGCGCGCTTGCGCTCGTTGGTACAGTCGACACAGCGATCACTGGCAGTTCGATTGTCCGAAACAGCGCGAGCGTGTCGGGTGGAGGGATCTTCATACAAGGCCACGGCGAGCTGGCGCTTGCGCGAGTCCCAGGTACAGTGTCGGCATTGCGGCACCAAATGTTGTTGTATGGCAGCGTGCTACTGACGGAGACAAGTATTTTGCTGCCATTGGTATCAATATCAGTATCCGAGGCGACGACAACAGTGTTGAGCAACAACGCTGCACGTAAGCGAGCCTGCGTGACTCGAGAGGCGCTGTGTGAGCCTCGCATGGATGTTTAGTGATGCTTAAGCTACAGTGTCTGACCTCAATGACGCTCTCTCTCTCTCTTGTACGCGTGTTCCTCTTACCACCAGCGACTGGCGGAGGCATCCACATCGCCGACTCGACGATGCGCATCACAGGCGGTCGCATTCGCAACGGGAGTGCGAGCGACGACGGCAGCGACAGTGACGGCAGTGGTGGTGGCGGCATTGCAGTCACAGACAGCGTTGTTGAGCTCTCGCTCGTCAGCTTCCAGTCAAACAGTGCGTTGTCGTCGCGTGGTGGCGGCTTGTTCATCAACGCATCGACGGTCGAGTGTACAGGCAGCGTCGACATCAGCAGCAACCGCGCCAAGACTGGCGGTGGTATCTGGCTCACCAACTCGACACTCGTTGGGCACAACGTTGTCGTCGTGCAAGCGAACGCTGTGTCCCACACCGGCGGCGGCTTGTACTTGGACGCAACATCGCATATGTCAGACGTCGCAGTTCGGTCCTGCACGGCGTCACGCGGTGGCGGCGCGCATGTCGACAACGCAAACGTGACGCTCACAAGTGTCTCGATCGAGAGTTGTCGCGCAACACTCTCAGGTGGTGCGCTCTACATGACCAACAGCACCATCGCTGTGGCAGCAGTTGTGCTCACAAACGGCACGGCCATCAGCGGTGGCGGTGCTCACGTCGTTACAAGCACGATTGCAGGTGAGCTCTATGTTGACAACTGCGTTGCATCCGACGCAGGCGGCGGCGTTGCCATCGAAGGGACCTCGTCGCTTTCGGACCTCCAAGTCACTGCGTGTCGCGCGCGCGTCGGTGGCGGCATCGCCGTCTCGAGTGCAGCACTCGTCATTGAACGCGTCACCGTGTCCAACTCGGTAGCAACAGCAAAAGGCGGCGGACTGTACGCTGTCGACTCGACGATCACAGCGCACGACTCGGTGTTCACGCTGCACATGAGCGGTGACGCTGGCGGCGCGCTCATGCTCGAGAGCTCACGTCTGTACCACAACAACGTGACGGTCGCGAACTCGATGGCCAAGAACGGCGGCGGCGCGTACCTAATCAGCAGCTCTCTCGTGGCGGAACTGAATGCTACCGATGTCTCGTTGATCGTTGCAAACAACGCAACGCGCAGTGGTGGCAATGTGTATGCGACCGCTGTGTGTACGCTCACTAGCCTCGACATCTCGGGCGGCAGCGCGCGATTCGGTGGCGGCGTCGCGCTCAGCGCTGCGACTGGCGCGGTCGAGCGATGCCTTGTCAGCCTGAACACTGCGTCGAGTCTCGGTGGTGGCGTGCACATCAGTACTGGCTCAGCTGTCGAGTTCGACAGTGTCGAGGTGTTTGAGAACACGGCCGAGACCGAGGGCGGAGGCGGCGGTGTCGCGATCCTCGACTCAACGCTCTTGCACTTGGAACTCAACATCACGAGCAACTTTGCACCGAAAGGCGGCGGCGTCTACGTCTCGGGTGTCGTCGAGATCCATACAGCTGCAACAACGGCTACAGCGGTCGATGAGCCACAACTCAAGTGTCACGTGAAGGACAACATGGTCGAAGACGAAGACGGCATTGGTGCTGGGATGTACGTTGACGCGCACAGCCGACTGAACGCATCGTTCGTCGTGTTTTCCGGCGGCGAAGCGAAATCGGGTGGCGGCATCTACGTCACGGAAGCTGAGCTCTGGCTGTCCGACAGTGCGATCAATGACAACACCGTGGAGTTGCGTGGCGGCGGCATCTACTTGGGCGAGAGTTGCGATCTCAGTCTCATTAACTGCGAGCTGAACCTCAACACTGCGTTCGAACTCGGCGGTGGCATCGCTTCGAGTGGTGCAGAGAGCGGCCAGAAGAACCGCATCACGATCACCAACAGTCTCGTCAACGCGAACCGCGCGATCGATTCGGGTGGCGGCATCATGCTCTCGCACACGAACCTAGACGGCACGCACAACACGTTCAGTCTCAACCTCGTGCGCAACCTAGAAGGCGGCGCGTTGTCGGTCCTCACCGTGGGCGATGTCGAACTCATTGACTCGCACTTTATCAACAACACGGTCGGCTCGGGCCGTGCCGTGAAAGGCAGTTCGCTTGCATTCACGAACGGCGCGCACGCTGTCGTGACGAACTGCAGTATCGTGAGCAACCAGGTGGCTGTGCTAGCAGCCGCTGGTGGACTCATCTATGTGAAAGACACGACGACGCGCGTCGCGATCACCGATTCGTTGCTTTCGGACGGCCAGTCGTTCTCTGGTGGTCTCATCTACTCGGAGGACGCAAGCGTGTCGATCGTCAATTGTCGGCTGCTCTTAGGCTGGGCCGACAACTTTGGTGGCGCGATCTTTGCGCACAACACGCGGCTCGAGGTCCGCGACTCGAGGCTTGCAGGGAGCTTTGCGTACTACGACGGCGGCGCGATCTACATGCGCACGGGCGGATCGCTCATACTGCGCAACAACGAGGTCCATGATAATACATGTCAGGATCGCGGCGGTGCGCTCTTTGTCGCGCCAGGCGCAGCGATTGCATGCGCCGTCACGGACACGACGTTCACATTCAACCGCAACTTTGGCCTCGGCTCGACGATCTTCATTGGTCGCAAGAGCGCGCTCGTGCTGACACGCTGTGTACTACAGAGTAACGGTGACTCGAACAACGAAGGCGGCGCAATCTTTGCCATTGACGCGGCCGTGACGATCGCCGACTCGATCATTGAGTCGAACTACGCGCGCAAGGGTGCAGCAGTTGAGCTCAGTCGCGGTTCAGCGCTCACAATGACGAACGCGACCGTGCGCAACAACACGGCCGACGTTTGGGGCGGCGCACTGTACACCTCAGTGCAGGCAGTAGCGCTCGTGAGTGACAGCGTATTTGAGTACAATTGGGCAGCCGAGGGCGGCGCGTTGTACAGCATCGGATCATCGCGCATCACGTTCATGAACGTCGTGCTGCGGGGCAACACAGCGCTGACGTTCGGCGGCGGCGCGTCGATGCGGGCCGGCTCGCAACTGACAGCCGACGGTGTCACGTTTAGTGCCAACTTGGCGTCGACAGGTGGCGCGCTCGCAATGGCCGAGAACGCGTCGCTTGCACTGACGATGAGCGTGTTTGCAGACAACGCGGCGCAGGACTTGGGTGGCGCGCTCTACATCGACACAGCGACTGCAGTTGGCGACAAGGCGCTCGCGTGTGCAAACGCGACGTTTGCAAACAACAACGCGACGGCTGGACTCGACATCTATTGGGTCTACAACCAGCGCTTTTCGCGCTTTGAGTGCGTCGACTCGATATCGACGACGTCGGCGACCGCCAAGCCGGTCGCCAGTACGAGCGCGATGGCGATTTCTGCTGGCTGGTGGCCAACGACCGTCACGAGTGGCGTCAGTCTTGGCGTGCCCAAGACCACGAACGCGTCGTTACTCGCGACGCCCGACGACGTCGCGACGCAGGTGATCGCAACCGATCCGACGCTGTCACGCCAGCGTGATACCGTGCTGTGGCCGACCGTCGTGCTTCGCGACTTCTACGGCGCGATCGCACATCACGACAACGTCTCGACGTGCGTCGCGCACTACGTTGATACGAGTAATACCAACGCATCGTTCTTCTTCTCGCCGTCGAATCGCATCGCAGCAGCTAATGGGTACGCCGTGTTTGACACTGCGACGGTCTTCTCCGAGTCGCGAGTCGAACCGTACATTATCGGCGTGACGTGTCAGCTTCCAAGTGCGATCACGCGCTTCTTGGCGGTCGAGATCATCGTCGAGCGATGCAAGACGGGGTTCCAGAACGTCGACGGGTACGGTTGCTTGCTTGCAACGGTGCTTGGTTGGCTGGACGTCGCAAGTCGCTGCTCCACAACCAATCGATCGCCTACCTGTACTTACTGTGAACGCTGTGCCTGTATGTGTGGCTCTGATGCAGGCTCTGCATCCCGTGCAAGAAGGGGTACTACAGGTGCGTCGCACTCGCAGGCATGATCATTCTCCCTAGCACGACATTGACGAGCGCTCTGATGTGTCCTGCTGCTAATATAGTCTCGACGGTGTCAAGTGCTACCTGTGTCCACCTGGTGCAACGTGCGAGCAGCCCGACAGCACGGGTGTAACGACTGGTGTGAGCGCGCCAATCCGCGCAGCTGGCTACTACCTCTGGGGCGGCCGCGACTCGTACCTCGCGACCGACTGCACGGACCCATCGACGTGGGCAACCAACGACCCATGTCGCGACGTGCACGAACCCAGCATGGCGGACCGAATCAAGCAGTGCTCCAAGCTCGAGCACTTTGACTCGTACTGGAGCCGCAAGCGCATCTTTGCGTGCCTCTCGGGGAACGAGTACTATCCCTGTGACGTCCGTCGCTGCACTGTTGACCCTAACTAGCTGAGATCACTAACCGTCAGTTCACGTACTAACGCATTGCTGTGTTGGTCGCTTGTGTCGCATGTCCCTCCATCCATTGATCGATAGACCCACACGGCGTGCGTACAAGAGCAGATGACTGGCGGTTTTGGGAGCACCATGGCGCTCAGCACGCAGTGTCTCGAAGGCTACACCGGTGTGATGTGCGCGACGTGCATACGAGACTACTACAAAGTCTCGAACGGCATGTGCAAACGTACGTTCTGGCTCGCACTTGCTTGGCGTGTATGAGATGGCACGAATGCCGATGGGTCCCAATCAGTGCATGGCGGCACTAACACTGTGACGGTGTACATGTGAACGAACAGCGTGCTCGGATCCGACCGACCCTGCTGTCGCGCGCATTGCGCACTTGCTCGCGATGGTACCGATCTGGATCGCAGTCACTGCCATCGTGCTTGTCGTCGCGTACTTTTGGAACGCATCGGAGCGCGAGATCCTGCAGCACGCGAGTGCGGCCAAGAAGTTCCAAGTCTACGATGTCGGTGCGCGACCAGCGACGCTGTTGCTCGCCGCCAAGTTTGTTGTCCAGCAGCGCGCGCAGCAACTGATCGCGCGTATGAGTGCACGCATGCGCAAGCGGCCAGATCGTCAGACTCAGCGGTACTTGTTTGACATTGAGCCGAGTGCGATACCGCCGCCCATGTTCCGCGCCGAGAAGGTCAAGATCCTCCTCGGGTTCTTCCAGATCTTTGGTGGCTTCAAGAAGGTCTACGACATCCCATGGCCAAATGAGCTGAGCAGCCTCGTCGATGTCTTCTCGATCGTGGACTTTAGTCTCGTCGACACGACCGGCGTCGAGTGCTTCTTTGAGAAGAACTACTTCAAGAACTACCGGTGCGTCGCGTACTGTCGACGTGCTCATGTCCTGGCTGTCAACTTACTCACTACATTGCGATCTACGTGTCTGTTGTTGTACAACACTGCTACTTGTATATGTGTGTGACGTCGGCGACACACAGCCTCTCGGTGATTGTCGTGTTTGTGCTGCTCGCGTTCACAGGCGCGATCCTCGCATGGGGCGTCGTGCGCTACCGCGTACTGCTGTCGACGCTGCCGCGCCACTGCGTGCACTGCGGCTTGCCCGTGTTCAAGCTCGTCAAACGCGAAGCCACCACTGTCACACGGCGCTCGGCGCTGTTGCTCAAGCTCCAAGCCGAGCACACGAACCGACCGATACGACGACGCGCATACCTCAGCTTGTCGGCGCGCATCAAAGCGAAAGTGTGGACGCACATCGAGCGGATCGCCGGCTGCGTAGGCAAATGGTGGACGCGCACGCGTGTCGGTCGGAGCGTCGAGCGGTTCGTACGCTTTACGCGCTTGCCCGCGTCGTCGTCCGAGCACCAGCCGACGTGCCCAACTTCGCACGTGATCCAGCGCGGCGACGTCCTCGGCATGGTAATTCGGAGCAACTTGCGGCTCTGGCGCGCGCGAATTCGCCTGCGTCTTAACTATCAGTCGTACCAGAACAAGTGTGCGAAGCTCTTCTTCTGGTGCGCATTCGTTGCGACTGCTACGGCGCTGGCTGTTCATGTTGATGGCCGTAGCGATGCGGCCGAGTCGAGGGTCCCTAGATAATTGTCTGACGGATCGACAATGCTGCGTCTGCATCGTAGGATTCTACTGCTGTTCTACCCCGAGCTGAGCCAGCGCGTGATCGGACTGTTCTACTGCGACGAGATTGGCGACAAGTGGTACATGAGCCGCGACCGGAGCTTGCTCTGTTACGAGGGCGTGTGGCTCTACTACGTGCCGATGACCGCCGTCCTCATCGTGCTGTGGGTCATTGGTGCGTTGACTCTTGCCACGCTGTTGTCACTGTGGACTTGTGTCATTGTTACGAGTCTTGACACTTACATCCTCACGCACTACGTAAATGTCGTAGGTGTCCCGTTGCTCTTCTGGGTCCTCATCTTCGTGAAGCGCCGCAGCGGCGTGAGCGAGAAGCTGCTGCTGCTCGACGTGCCGTCGAACGGGCGGCTCAAGCAGCGCTTGCTGCGTGAGATGCGCGAAGATCTTGCGAGCCGTGGCGTCCGCTATTCGGACGACAAGATCGCGACGTTTGAGACCGATCTGCTCACCGAGTACCTGTACAACTCAAAGCTCCGCGTACGTCATAGTCCTACGCGTTCGCTGCCGGCGACGGCACAACTGACACTCGCTCGTTTGCTCGCTGATGCGTACGAGCAGGAACCGAGTACGATCGCACAAGTCGGCTTCATCTACAACTCGTGTACGTCCTGCATATCCTTGTGATAAACCGAGGATTGCTACTGCTGCCTTGACGCCTCATTGATAGTGCGACTGATACGCCACTGCGTGCTGGACCGCTCTCGCGTCGCCACCGACAGACGCGTTGCGCTTTTGGTGGTTCGAGGTCTGGGACCTCGGCCGCAAGCTCTTCCTCACGAGCATCATCAGTCTGCTCGCCAAGTCGGGCGCAAACCGCATCATCGCTGGTCTCCTCGTCCTGTACGTCGGCCGTCTGGCGTTGCTTACGCGACTGCCAGACTGTTGGTGCTGCGTGTTGTGAGCTGACAGTACATCTCTCTTGTTACGTCTGCACGGCCACCACCAGGCTCATCTACCTCTCGGTCATGCTCTTCTACCAACCGTATAAGGAACACTCGGACAGCGCACTCGCCGGTGTGACGCAGATCCAGCTCTTTGTCACGCTCTTCTGTACGTTCCGACATGGCTCGACATGTCGATGTCCTATTACTCTATGTCTGACCTACAGACCTATTCACACACATGCGCTTGACATCAACACTGTAGGCGGCCTGATCCTCAAGATGGGCTCGCTGTACCTCGATGACGGTGTCGTGACAATGCTCACGTACGTGACGCTACTCAGCAACGTCGCGACGCTACTCTTTGCAGTCGGTAGTCTCGTGTACGAGCAGATCGACAACCGGCGCAAGCAACACCGTCAAGTGCGCGAAGCACATCACCGTGCGATCCAGCGCCACGTGCGCACGCTCTGGCGTCGCGCGTACGGCTTTGCGTTCACCGAGGCGTATCTGCGCGACGCGATGCTCCGACCGATGCCCGTGCACGTGATCCTCGAGCTCGCACGGCGCGATCGCCACGAGCGCGAACTCGACGCCATACGCACGCAGCTCGAACTTGCAACCGCAGCGATCGGACACCCGCACGACGTTTCACGAAGCACAAGCGAGAGCCATCGCGACGACGAGGAGAACGACGAGGACATCGTGCAGAGCGCGAGTCAAGTGGACGTCGAGCTGATCGAGTAGTAGTGAGCTGTCAAGCATCGTGTGACGCCCCGACTGTATGCCGTACGCTACCAAGTGTATACGAGAGCGCATGTGGAAGTATACAACGTGTATAGCCGGTTAAACAATGAAATCGCACCATGCATCGATCGACTCGAAAGCGAGCAGACGACGTCCCAATGAGCCCTGACAGTAGTCGTGCGTACGTCGCATCGACACTCACACACCATCGCCACTACTGGCTCTCTCACTCTCACTCTTACCGCTTGGACGGCACGGTGCGCGCGACGGTCGAGACACCGTCGACAAACTTGGTGCGGAACACGACGTTCGCGTTGTTGAACATGCCTTCCTTGAGCGACACGACGATGAACTGCGAGTGCGCAAAGTGCGAGCGGATCATCTGCCCAATGTTCTGCGTGTGCGACAGGTCGAGCGCGGCGTCAACTTCGTCGAGGATGTACATCGGTGCCGGTTTGAAGAGCAGCAGCGCGAGGATGAGCGAGAGCGCGAGGAGCGAGCGTTGACCGCCGCTGAGTTCCGTCAGACTCTCTTTCCACACGCCGCCAAACGCCACGCGCACTTGGAGGCCATCGAGGATCGTACCTAGTAGGGACAGCAAGTGTATAAGTATGAATCTGTGTCAGTAGCCATCAATATTGTATTTACAGGTCCATCCATATTCACACATACCATTCGATGGCGGTTCGAGCTTCGCGGTCGTGCCGGGCAAGAGCGTGCCAAAGATCGCGCCAAAGTCCTTCGTGACTTTCGTCCATGTCGTCGCGAGCGCCTCGTTCTTCTTCGTGTCGAGCTCGTGGATGACCGACGTGATCGTCGCCTTGTCGTTCTCAATGATGTGGCGCTTGTGCATGAGGCCCTGATACTCCTGCTCGGCCTTCTCGATCATGCCCATGACCTTCTTGTTGATCTTCTTCGATAGTGCGCCCTGCGTCTCTTTGAGCTCGAGCAGCCGCCTGTTCGCACCTGCGGGGTCGCGCCGCCCAAAGTCGTAGTCCGTATGTTCGCGTCCAAAAAACTCCTTCTCGGTCGCGATCCACGGATGCACTTTCTCGAGCTTCTTTACAATGTGCGTTGCGTCGCTCTCGTCCTTGAGCAGCCGCGCGATCTTGTGCTCCGCCTTCTTGCGCTCGATCTCGCTGCTGCTCTTCTGCTGCGCGAGCGCGCTCTGCTGCGCTGCAAGCTCCTTGAGCTGCTGGTCCCAGAGCGTCAAGTGGCTCCGGCGCTCCTCGAGCTTCGCCGACGCTGCTTTGTATGTCGATTCGATCGCCGCGATCTTGTCCGCGAGCTTCGTTGCTTCTGCTTGCAGCGCTGCAATCTCGTTCGCAATGCTCTCGACGCTTTCGTCGGCAGCGTCGAGGTCCTGACTCGCCGACTCGGCCTCGAGCACGAGCTCCGACAGCGCTTGCTCAGCCGCTTTGCGCTGCGCTGCGAGCGTCTGAAGCTCTTTCTTTGAGACGCTAAAGCGCTCCTCAAGCACGCCGATCTTTGACGACCGCGACTGCTTCATGTTCGTAATGTCCGACTCGAGCTGCGCGACTTCGGCCGTGAGCTGCTGCACTGCGTCCTGCTTGCTCACGAGCAGCGCGCGACCTTCCGCGAGCTGCTCCTCCGTCTCGACAACGTTGCGCTCGAGCTGCGCGTGCGCACTGTCGGCGATGCGGTCGTCAAGCAGTCGCAACTCGTGCTCCTTGAGTTCGATCTGCTGCGTGATTTTGCGGAACCGGTCCGCGTCCTATTGGCGACAGCAGGTGCCAGTCAGTCCAGGACAACACAGTGTCGTAGCGTGTAGACAGTCAGCGACAGAATTCGAAAGCAGCGCCATCGTCACATAGTGGTACACACACAGCCACACAGTCACAGTCGCAACGCACCTGCTTCATGGCGTCGAGCGTGCGGCAGATCTCATGGTACTCGCGCTTGAGGTCGCTCAGTGCGCGCGTGCGCGTGATCAAGTGGTGGAGTTTGAGCAGAATCGGCGTGCCGCTCGATGGCGCCGAGCCGCCCTGGAGCGTCCCAGCCGGGTCGTACGAGTCGCCGTCGAGCGTCACGGTGCGCACTTTGATGTCGCGGTGGAACGTCACGTTCTTCGCGATCTCGCTCGTCTCGCAGATGATCGACGACCCAAACGCGTACTCGATCGCCGGCCGCACGTTGTGGTCAAAATGGATGAGCTCCATGGCTTCCCAGACCTTGCCGCCGTACTGCGACGCAACGTCTCGCGCTTTCTGAACCTTGCGTGACTCGACCGTACGGCGCGCAATGCGGTTCAGCGGCACGATCGTCACGCGGTTCATGAGCCTACCAAACTTGAGAATGTCCTTTGCAGTCTTCTCGTTGTCGACAACGATCTGGTACAGCTTACCGCCGGCTGCGATCTCGAGCGCAAGTGCCGACCACTCGTGTTTGGTCTCAAGCAGCTTTGCGAGCACGCCCTTGACGCGCGAGCGGTCAAAGTCGCGGTGCGGGTCCTGGTACCTGAAGTCGAGGCGCGACGACAGACCGTGCGAGATGTCGTCGACCTCGCGCTCGCACGCAGCGATCCGATGCTCGAGCCCTTTGACGTCATCGAGGCATCGCTGCTCCTCGGTCGGGTTGAACCGGTCCGTGACCGCTGCGAGGTCGCGCCGCATTTGCTCGAGCGCGCGCACATTTGCGTCGCGGTCACGGTCGAGACTCGCGTTCGTGTTCGTCGTCTCGGCGACCTGCTGTCGCTTCTGCCGCAACGTCTCGTCCAAGTGCCGGAGCTTCATGTTGATCTGCTTCACGGCCGTGTTGCTCTCCTGGAGCTCGCGCTGCTTGGCTGCAAGGCGTTCCGACAACGACGCGTCGCTGTCACCGCTCTGCTCCATGCCGGCGTTCAGCGCTTGGATCTGCCGCTGGTACTCCTTCGACTCGCTGTCTTTTGCTGCATGCGCGCTCTCGACGCGCGCGACGTGGTCCTTTGCAACTGCAATGTCTGTCGCCAACTTCTTGACACTCAGTTCGGCCTCGGCGCGCTGCGCAGCGCTCGCTTGCTCGGCCTTGTGTTGCGCCTCGAGCGACGACTGCACATGTGAGCGCTTGGTCGTGAACTTGACCATCTCTTTCTCAATCTTCTCGACGTCGTCCTTGAGCTTCTGGAACTCTTTGCCCATCTCTTTGTCGCGGCGTTTCTGGAGCGCAGCTGCGTCAGCGCTCGCTTGGTCGATCGCCGCATCGAGCTCTTCTTCTTTTGCAACGGCCTCGACTTGCGCCTGCTGCATGCGCGCGACCGTGTCTGCAGTGTTAGCAAGCGCATCTTGCGCTTTCTGAAAGTCATAGGCGACGCAGAAGCGCTGGAGCCGCTCCATCTCGGTGTTGTTCGCTGCCCACTTGAGGTAGTGCGTCTTCTCGGCCCGCAACTTCTCGAGCGTCGGTGTGATCTCGTTCGCAAGAATCGCGTTGATCTCGTCGACTTTCTTCTCTTTCTTGAGCATCGTCTTGAGCGCCGCTTGCTTCTTGTTCTCGTACATGCGCGTACCGGCGGCTTCCTCGATCATGCCGAGGATCTCCGGTGGCTTCATGTTCAGGACCTTCGTAATGCGGCCTTGCATGATGAGAAAGTGCGGGTTGTTCACGTTCAGCTGCACCGAGTGGAAGAGGTTCTGGACTTGACTCACTTGCGCTGTGTGGCCGTTGATGAGGTACTTGTTCCGGCCACCGATGACGACTTGGCGTGCGACCGAGATCTGCTCGTACTGCTCGTACCCAACTGGCGAGCTCTTGCTGTCCTGGTTGTTGAATACGATTGTGACGCTCGCTTTCGTCACGCCGGCCTGTCCTTGCTTGTACACGAGCTCCTGGAGGTTGTTCGCGCGCACTTGCGACAGGTTTGTGATCCCGAGCACAAAGCAGATTGCATCGAGCACGTTCGACTTGCCACTACCGTTGAGCCCTGTGATCGCGTTGAACCGCGGGTCAAAGCCGCTCACGACCGTGCGCGTTGCGTACGACTTGAAGCCATCGAGGATGATCTCTTCAATGTGCATCGCGCACAGGAGAGCGGCTCAAACGAGCGATGAGCGAGTCGGGAGATGGAAGGGAGTCGCGGAGAGGTATAGCAGCGGCAGCGCACAGACACACAGACGCAACGAGACGAATGGCGTGTCGAGTGCGGAAGTGGCAGTGCTTGTGCGAGTTGTTGTTGCTGTGTTGACCACAATTTGATTGTTGCATTTGGCGCGAAAGCAGGAGCTTGAAAATCGGGGTCTAAGTAACATTCGAACACATTATTTTAATGTGAATTTCACTATGCACTGTCATATTCTGAAAAACATTATTAGTTCGAAAACAAGATGAATTATGATGAAGATCACGTTGTCAAAATGGCTTCCATTCTTGTTCTGTGTATGTCTAAACTGCACTCACATTGCGCCGCACTAGAGGCTCCATGACGAGTCGACTGCACACAGCGCTACATACTTATGGCAGCACGATTCGGCGCGCCTTTGCCACGATCGGGACGACGTACCCCGTCGCTCCGAGCGTCACTGGGTAAAACGCAGACGAGAAGACGACAGCAGCAGCGTACGAGCCGAGTGCCGTGCCAACGTCTTCGACGCCAATCTTCGCGAGCAGCGGCATGACGTCGACGCCTTGCTGAATGACAGCGTAGAGGCCACACACAACGCCGACGCCTGCAAGGCGTGAGCCCATCATGTACGCCGCGCCGTAGTTGTCCACGACGTCCTTCGCCATGTCCATCGCTTTCGTCACGAACGCCGGTGTCGTCGGCGACGCGCCAGCCTCTGGCACTGGTCGACTGTGCGGTAACCAAGCACACGCATGCGTACACACGTCAATGATATAGTCCCCTTATATGCAAATGCAATGTAAAGCACTCAATCGCTCGCTGGAACGTACTTTGGCATCGCGCCAGTCAAGTCCGACAAGCGCACGCGAGAGAACACTGGGAAGACCTTCGAGACGGCAGCAGCAGCCGCGAGGTCGAGCGGGAGACGGAAGCGGCGGAACGGACGGCTCACAGCGAACGCCAGCGCAAACTCGGGCGAGAACTCGATCCCTGCAGTAGTTGCAACAAATGCATACAAACCACACGATCGTGTGGTCGTCATCACGAGACGCAAGCGATAGCAAGAGCGTCAGTGATGCGATCCCGATACGACCACAGGTTCTCAATCGCACTTGTTCACTGTCACACCTGTGAGCGTTAGCACGC